>CAIGRH010285640.1:0-12560 GCA_903798295.1 Fraxinus nigra | reverse complement strand
GGGTGCTGGTGGTTGTGAACTTGGTTGTGGGTGGTGGTGGTGGTGGTTGATGGTCGACAGTGTTTTGTGTGACCTATCATTTGGTTAACTGTGACTAAGGATTTAACTGTGACTCACAAAACATTTGTGACTGGGTATTTTGGTCATGCGACTAAAATTATAATCTGTGACCTTATTCGATAATATGTGACTAATCATTTTGTTACCTGTGACCTAAAAATTATATAATCTATGACCGTGAAAAAAATTTGTGACCAATGAATTTTGAAATATGTGACCGTGTGACCTATAAGTTTTGATATGTGACCAATTAATTTTGAAATATGTGACCTACAAAATTTTTGATCTGTGACCATAAAATAATTTGTGACGTATAAAAATTATTATCCGTGACTGAAAAATAATATGTGACTAACGAAATTGTAAATCTGTGACCGGAATGGTCGTCGGAATAATTGTCGGAATCGAAGCAGTCGCCGAAACGATCGTCGGAACAGTCGCCGGAGAAGAGTGGTGGTCGGAATGGTCCCCGGAATAGTCATCGGAGCGGTATGGGTGGTGCAGGTGGGGTGGGTTAATTATATTATATTAGAATTAAAAAAAACAAAAAAACCTGATTTTTGAATTTTCAAACTATATACCTGATTTTTGAATTGGTGTAAAGTGTACACCTTATTTTTGATTTTTTCCCAAATTGAAATAGTATTACTTACGTAGTTTTATATTGAAAGGTCAGTATTGTGCGTTTAGTGGAATAAGCCCAAACTAATAATTGATTGGACAGATCACATCGAATTATCTATGTTCAATTATTATAGTTTATTTATATAGGTCTGATTTGATCCTTTTATTATATTTGAAAATGTTCAAGGACTTAATTATAAACATAAATAAAGTATAAGGGTTGCACATATTACTTGGTCGAAGTTTGGCCAAAAGTCAATCGAATTTTAATTAATTAAACATCGAAATTCAGATTTGACCACATATGGTACAAATAAGGAAACAAGAGTTATTCAAGTCTGTATAAAGACTTAAAGCTTAGTGCTTAGAAATATTTCATTACAAGCTTGCTTGATTTCTATTAACTCACCAGTCTTGTGTTTTTAAAGTATGTTCCTACTAACAAGTCTTGTGTTTTTAAAAAAGGTTCTTATTTTTTGATTTTATGTAAGATTTTGTACCATTATTCAGGTAAAATATTATGAGAAGTTATCTGTATGGTGAACGATGTGAGATTTACACTGATCACAAAAGTTTAAAATATTTCTTCACATAGAAAAAATTGAATAAGAGACAATGGAAGTGGCTAGAGTTGACAAAAGATTATGACTGTGCTATCAACTATCACTCTAGTAAAGGTAATGTTGTAGCTAATGTATTGAGTAGAAAATCAATACGAAGTGTTTCAACTATGATCATGACTTTGAAAATTAGAACTCCTGGACTTGCAAAAATTGGATATTGAAATTGTATTACAAGGATCTATGCGGGCTAAACCTATAGTCTTGACAATTCAGCCAACTTTGATGAATAGAATTAGCAAGGACAACAGATAGATCATTACATTTCCAAGGTAAAGAATTATATACATGATGGTATTTTACAATTTAGATATTAGAAAATGGTATTTTACAATTTAGAGGGTATTTGTATGTACATGATGCAGAAAATATCCGAGGTCAAATTCTATATGAACCACACATAAAGCCATATTTTGTTCATTATCGGATACTAAAATGTATAGACTTGAAATTGCATTATTGGCGGCCAAACATGAAATGTGATATAGTTGAATATATGGGACAATTCTTAACATGAAAATAGATAGAGGTGGAATATCAAAGACAAGTGGGAACCTTACAACCATGACCTATCCTAGAGTAGAAAGGGAAAATAATTACAATGGACATTTTGGTGAAATTACCAAAAACTACTAAAAGATATGAAAATATCTGGGTTATTGTGGATAGATTGACCAAATCCACTTATTTTATCTCAATTTGTTCCACTTTTTTCATGAATTGATATGCACAACATTTTATACAGAAAATAGTTAGACTTCATGGTCTGTCACTATCTATTGTTTTGGACATAGATTATAAGTTCTTATTTCTCTTTTGGAAAAGCTTACATAAGGCTTTGGAAACACAATTATATTTTAGTACAGCTTATCATCTTGAATTGATGGACAATCAGGAAGGACAATAAAAATATTAAAAGATATGTTGAGGGCTTGTATATTGTATTTCCAAGGTCAGTGAAGTAAATTTTCACATTTGGTGGAATTTGTATTCAACATTAGATAACACAATTGGCAAGAAGGATGAACCATTATATAGTAGAAAATGCACGTTTTCAGTTTATTTGGATGAGGCTAAAGAAATGAAACGGATAGGTCCACATAAGGTTTGTGAAATGCTGAAGTTGTGACAAATGTCAACACATGCAAACGACTCAAAATCGATAGAAGCTATGTAGATCAAAGGAGAAGAATGTTGGGATCCATAGTAGAGGATCAAGTATTCTTGAAGGTAGCTCCCATAAAAGTGGTTAAGCTATTTGCAAAGGAAGGAAAATTGAGCCCGAGATATATTGGTCCATTTTCTATTATTGAGAGGATTGGAAATGTTGCTTATAAGCTTGACCTTCCTTCATCAATGTCCCAAGTGCACAATATGTTTCGCTTATCGGTGTTAAGAAAATATATTGAAAATCCTTCTCACGTACTGAAGATTGAACCGATGGAGATAAAACCAAATTTAACTTATGAAGAAGAGCCGATAGAGATTTTTCAATAAAAAGTAAAACAACTTAGAAGCAAGAAAATCCCATTAGTTAAGGAGTTATGGCGAAAACAATCAAGAGAGTAGGCTACATGGAAAAGAGTATATTAAACGCGTGTTAAATATCCAGAACATTTTAGGTAAGTAAATTTTAAAGACGAAGTTTTTATAAAGAAGGGAAGATGTAATACCCCCACACCCCACGCTATACACTACACCTTACATTATGCACTTGGCCAATATAATCCATGCATTACATGCTATTTACTTTACCATTTGCATTTGCAACAATTGTTCATAATTGTTTCCACTTATAATGCTATATTCGTTCATTGGGTTTCTAGGTGTTAGTTTTTGACCTCCCAAACTTAGGTAGTGAATTTTACTTTGATCTATGGTGAAAAACTAGGTCGCTTGAGGTGTTGGATATTGATTTGTTAAGTTATTATAATCTTGAAAGTGACAAAGTTATTATCGATAAGGTAACATGCTTTTGATTCGATTTGATCAAGGTCCTTCGTAACAATGAAGTGACATGATCATAATGCAAAATTAGAAGGTTCATTTGAAGTAATAAATATTGAAGTACAAATTTTTAGTCATTTGAGAATTGGGTTACAATTGGGTAAGGATGAATCGAGTAAACGGTTAAGGAATTAACTCTATAAATTATTTTAGGTTCTTATGGAAATTAAATTAGGTTTTAAAATGTCAAGGACACTTGATTTGTGGATCTACAATGGGTGTCAATCAGACTTTGGTACAAAAAGACACCTCAAGCTTAGTTACACTTCATGCTTGTTGACTTGTCTTTCTGATGGAATTTTATGATTCTAAGAGGAAATGAAGGATGAACAAAAACATCAGTTCATATACTAGTTATTGAAGTAACCGGCTATTGAACATTCAACGTATATACATAGCAAATATATACTCTAATAAACTGGACATAGGAAAAGGAAAGAATTCTTCAATATTATTCATCATTTCACAGAATACTTCCTTCAACATTTTCATGTATCTTGGCTCTATATATAGCCAAACTTGAACACAAAGTCATAGATATTTTCTACCATCTATTCTATCAACTACCATACTAATCTTACACATACAAGTACTACACCATACTTAACTTGTATAATACTCTAACTTGTCTAACTTTACATCATTTCATAGTTTAGATATTAAACCAAAAATTACATTAATTAAGTGACAATAAAAATTTCATATTTCCAACACTCCCCATGACATTTTTGTTGGAAACCCAAGGTTTCTTCAGTTTTTTTGGACCGTTCTTTTTGCATTTTTATATCAGGGCTGCTACTGAATTTGCATCACATATCATACCAAATTCTTGGCCTGGCATAGCTTACCGATTTTGTCTTTTTCATTTGAGCTTACTGGTGTTGGCATTTTTCTTGCATACTAGATTTCAAGATGAGTTTATCGGGTTTCGAGCTTACCGGATTACGCTTATGCCTAGCCGGATTAAACTCCTACTTCGCTAACCGGATTAACCTCATTTTCATACCAGATTTGCTTTGTTTTTTCTGCCCATCCTAGATTCACTCACATACCGGATTTCATCATCTTCTTCATCACATACCATATATGCTCATTTCTTGGCATTTACAATACTTTCAACTGTTGTTTTTCTTCGATTTATTTAGCGTTAGTAACAACCCCTTCAACAACTGCATTTCTTTCATTTTTTAGGCCCCTTACGATCATTTCAAACTCTGATACCATGTTGGAATTTTATGATTCTAAGAGGAAATGAAGGATGAACAAAAACATCAGTTCATATACCAGTTATTGAAGTAACCAGATATTGAACATTCATATATACATAGCAAATATATACTCTGATGAACTGAACAGAAGATAAGGAAAGAATTCTTCAATATCATTCATCATTTCATAGAATACTTCATTCTACATTTTTCATATATCTTGGCTCTATATATAGCCAAACTTGAACAAAAAGTCGTAGATATTTTCTACCAACTATTCTATCAACTACCATACTACTCTTACACATACAAGTACTACACCATACTTAACTTGTATAATACTCTAACTTGTCTAACTTTACATCATTTCATAGTTTAGACATTAAACCAAAAATTACATTAATTAAGTGACAACAAAAATGTCATATTTCCAACACTTTCTAATAGCCACTTTCTTCACTCCTAAGCATTTCGTATGACTCAAACCACTTCAAGACTTTATCTCTACCTCCTAAGTCATATATTAACTCCTCCAAATTGTTCCCAAGTGATTCCAAGTGAAAAAGAAAGCAAATGAGCCAAAGAGAAGAAGAAAACAAGCAAGTTGATTGAAATTCTGAGCAGGTGAGTATAACTCACGATTTTGATGGTAGTGTTTTTTTTGGAGGGTTTAATCTCTTTAAGCTCTAAACTTGGTTGATATTATATTTTTAGTGATTTTATGATGACAAAAAGAGGGGCAATTGGATGCAAGAACTTGAGTGAAATCGCCATGGGCAGAAAATTGATGGTTGCTGGATTTTAATTATTCAACCTTTGATTTTGAATAATACTTTGAGTGGGACTTATATTTATCAATATGAATGCTTATGTAAGATTTATAAGTATATAAATGATTTTTAATAGGTTAGAATCTGATTTATGGTATGCTAATGCAATGAAAACTCAAAAGAGTCAAAGTGAGATGCCTGATTTGGTGTTATGAAAAGGGACTTATTTTGAGGCTGTAAATTCTTTACTTGTGGCAAATTTATGGCATGAATACCTTCATATACATGTTATATTAAGTGTGGTAAAAATTTGGGAATAAATGAATGTGGTTAAGGGTGCAAAAAGATGAATGAAATTAAACCGGGTAGCAACTAAAACTCAAAAACAGAGTTTGTCCCATTTCATAGTTTGTATAGTTTCAACCTTTATATGTTCATTAATCACCTCTAAAGCTTGTAAAATTAATTTAGATAAATGTTAGGTCATTAATGATACAATTTTACGATGTTCACATACATTGAAGTTGAAAAATAGCAGGTTTATAGGGTTTTTTCGTAATGCGGCTGGTAACTTGAAGTTCTAACATTATCTAGATTATTTTGGCATTAAGGGTCGTAGTATGAGATTGTGTGTGTTAAGCTTATCAATTTGAGTGCCGTATTTAATATTAGATGGTAATATAGTTTGTTAGCATCACTTAAGTGGGAAAGAGACTTGAATTACACATAGCAGAAAGCTCACACACATGAAAGGCATAGGGTAAGTAAAAATTCATTTGCAATTACAATTTAAGGCATAGTATTTGTTGAAATATTTTCTATTGATCATTGTAGAGAATTTTACATAACTTTGATAATGAACTTATTGTATATCTTATATTGGTCACGATGATTGAGTATATGTTTCAAAAACATATTAGCATCCATTTTGATCAAGTATGCTATTCATGAGCATTTGCATGTGCATGCATAACATATGTCCACAACTAAAAATCTAGCATGCGTGACATGATTGAAAAAAATATGAATTTACATTATAAATATTTTATTGAATACTACTAGGGCACCGAGACATGCGAAGCATGTTTATGTGATACCTATTGGCATCGCAAGTGTGATTTCTCATGTGATCACAAAGGAAGACGAGGATGTACCTTTGGTAGTTATGAGAGGATTGATCACATGAATGTGCCTTTGTAATATTATGTATATTGGTACTGTGTGTGGGATACTTTTTGGTTGATCATAGGGGTAGTCTAGGTATGTACCACTAATGGTTTAAGGACGATGGTCCACTCGACTACATCAATTCTATATTGACCATTTGATTATTGATCATTAATATTACACAGAACTCTATTTGGTACATGGTAGGTGAAGGCCCAATGAAAAGAAATGTTTTCAAATGAAATTATCTCGAATTTACCTTAACGAATATTTGAATATGATGTAGTTTTAGCATGATGTTTTAAAGAAAATTGCATGGTGTCACATACTCATAACATGCATGATTTTTAATTATTGGGAATTAGTTTATGTAGTTCTTGGATTGTAAGTGAGCATGGAACTTCATAGAAGACATGACTAGCTGTTGAAAGCTCTTATTGGATTTTGATGGTCGATGTACATAGGTGACGACCTATAGGATTATTTTGTGCACTATTATTTTGGTCCTACAATCTTTCTATTTTATTTTTGGGAATCCTGTATTGTATATATATAACTTTTGAAATAGAATGATGGATACTTTTGTAATCTCAAATTAAAGATGTTCAAATAAGGTTATATAACCTTTGTCTCGATATAATTTATGAACATTACACGTGATTAGGTGAATACAAAAAAAAATTATTGTGAAGATCCCTATTCCATTTTATCATGTCAAGATATAAATAGTAAAAAAAGTACACTAATATGTCTAAGTCGAGTCATAAAATTTATATTTTTATACATGTATGTGTGCATAACTGTTTACCTAAAGGGGGTGTGACAATCCATGAATATCAGAAGATTAATGTTCCCAACATATATGACATATCTATACCTTTAGTTCATTCAAGGCGTAACACAATGAAAAACTTGCATCACTTCTATGTGAATTTCTTTTATGCCACCATTCATATGGAACTTAAGAGTTGAATGATATTTTTGTGAGATAAACAACTTCTTACTCACTTGTATAACATGTTTATGTTTGGATAATTCATTTTTACTTTTAAAAAGAACAAATTTTAGTGGATTATGGGGCTTTAGTGATCTTGCACAAAAGTTAGCTGCCAAAAACATCAAATGTACACATTACTTTACTAGATTGTGACATTTAGTTTAATTTTTCCCATTGCTATTGTTATAGTAGAAATATTTTTTTTGCAATGAATTATGTTGAGAATCGTGTACGCAATCAAATTGGAGATAATTGATTGAATTAGAGTTGATTGTACATATCAAGAAAAAAATGTTTTTGAAAATATTGAAAATGATGTAATTATAGAACATTTTTAAAGCAAGAAAATGAATAGGAACGCTTTTAATAATGTACCAAAATATTTTTATTTTGTTCCACATCTTTTTTGCAACTTCGATTGTTCACTAAACTCGAAAAGCCAGGCTCCACCACTACTCTACTTAAAGCCACAATTAGACTCCGTTCATAGGTTTTGTTTCTTCATATGTATATGAATCAGTATTACCAACTATAGGTTTAGCTCTCGAGGTTTCACATCTCAAGGCTGCTTTCCCACATTCTTAGACCAGCAAGCCAAGCCTGAACAACTATCACACACACTAGCCATAAGTATAAAGTTAGGAAAATACCATCATATTATTAGTACAATCTTAGATAAAATAGGCTACACACCTAGCTGTTGGTGACATTGTCATGTCGAATGGTGAGATAAGCATTTTCATTGTATGACATTCTCTCCCATTTGAATCCGAAAACACTCTCGTAGCAGGAAGTGAGGTTTATAACATGCATCCTTTTCATTGCAAGAATAACAACGACACTATCTCCTCAGGGACGTGCATTCACAAAGTGCTCACTCTCATATCAACCTAATGTAACTTATACATATTGCATTCGAAATGAAACTTCACCATATGCCCCCATAAGCATTAGTTCCTTGGATGGATGGCCTCCTATTAGAGCGCCTTAACACATGTCGGCACATAGGTATACTCATGCAATGCTTGCCCTTCACATCCATCTTCTCCATAGATTCATTTATCGTGTTTCATATACTTGCCGACACAATCTATGGCCCAAAATCTTTTCTCCACAAGAAAGCACGTCATTGATATCCCACAACCATCAATGCACATTTAAGTTATCCCGTTCTCACGGACCATGAGTTAGGCTCTCGAGGTTTCATTCCTCAAAGTAGCCTTACCATCATTCTTACACTATCAAGTTGGAACAATTGGCACACACGCACAATATGACTAGGATGTTAGGAAAATACCAATATAAAATCATATCATTAATGCACTCTTTGGTAAAATAAGCTACACGTATTAGCGATCTTACCATGCCAAATTAGTAGATAAACATTTTCAATGTGTGGCAATTATTCCTCCCTCAAACTACATCCACATTCTCTCAGTTTATATTAATCTCAGAACAAATTTCTAAAATCCCTTGTAGCTTCAAGAGAATATTCAAAACAAGTGGTTTAGTCATCATATCAGCCAACTATTTCTATGTGCCATAGTGTACCAACTCCACATTAACACCATTTGTGAGCTCTTGAAGTAAATAAAAAACATACATGCTTACTACGATCATGTATTACTGGATTATTTAAGAATTTGATTGTGGAGTTACTATTACAATGAATAATAGTTGACTTGCCTTGATTCTGACCCAACTTTCCCAACACCCTCTTTACCATATTACTTAGCATGCACATGAAGTTGCAGTATAAGATCCGCGTCTATGGTAGATTAAATTACTACTGTTTGCTTTTTGGAAAACCAAGATATTGCTCTTGGACTCAATAAAAACATATAATCTGAAGTTTTTTTTCTATCTTCCAAATCTGCAGCATAATCACTATTGGTAAAAGCAAAAAGCTTATCATTTGTGCCATTCCCATTGAAAATTCCAAATCCAAGTATTCCCTTCAAGTATCTCAGCACCCTTTTTGCAATCTATAAGTGAAGTAGGATTCTCTATATACCTACTAATAAGACTTACTACAAACAAAATGTATGGTCAAGTAGTTGTAAGGTACATTTACATTCAACTTGTGTATAGTAATTCTTGTCAACCTTAAGTCCTTCTTCATCCTTTATAAGCAGAAAGCTAGGAAAAATTGGATTATAATAAAATTACTTTTATCCATTCCAAACTTTTCTAGCACCTCCAATGCATACCTTTTCTGACCGATAAAGATACTATGAGATCGTTGCAAGACTTCAAGACTAAGAAAATACCTCATCTTACCAAGATCTTTCGTATCAAAATCATTCTTCATGGTTTTTTTTTTTACTTTGTAAACATCAAATCATCATTTCCAGTAAAATGAGATCATCAGGATACAAACTTATGATTATACTTACCGTTCTATTTTGTATTGTCTTGATGAACAAAGTATGCTCATAATCTCACTTCTCAAAACCTTCATTTATGAAATAGACTTCTATACTAAAATACCAAGCACAAAGTGCTTGTTTAAGTCCATAAATTGCATTCTTTAACTTATATACCTTCTACTCATTTTCCTTTTGCAAATATCCATAAGGTTGCTCCACAAAAATATTTTCATTCAACTTACCATGTAAAAATGCAAATTTCACGTTGAGCTAGTAGATAATCCATCATCTTTAAGCTAGAAGTGTGACTACCAAACGAACGGTGTCCATGCGTGCCGCTGATGCAAATACTTCTATATAATATATCCCATTTCTGTTGAATATATTCATTTGCTACAAGCCAAACCTTGTACTTATCCACTTTTCAATTTTTTATTAATTTAAATTTATAGACCCACTTTACTCTATCTTTCATTCATCTCTTAGGTAATTCTGTTAACTTTTTTTCCTTATTTCGTATATCCATGCTCTCTTTCATTTCTCTATTTTCACAGCATCTTCAAAATGAATAGGATCAGACATTGCAAACGTGGCCAAATGAACTTCATTATCTTCTTTAGAAAATCCTTCTCCTAATTCATAGCCTCTTATCTAGATATGTGGTACTCTATTCCTCTCTTCATTCGAGCCATTATTGATTTCTTTGATTAAAGAATTAATCGCCTTTGCTTAATCGGGAGTCAGCTACAATTTTTGTAGATTTTTTAGGGTAAACTAAGATGATGAACAAGCCCCTATATTTTTTCGATTGGTCAAAACTACAGTAGTTCCAATAAATAAAAAATCTAATTACAATGAAAGAAAATAAGTTTTCTTATGTTTATGTTCGTACTTTGGATTATATATTTGTGTGTGTGTAAATAGATTTTGAATATGTGAGAGAGACTAGAGATCTGGAAGAAATATGTCGACAAGGATTTTAACAGTCAGCAAAGTTTTGATATCAAACAACGAAGAATGTGTTCAAATAATAGGGTTTTCATTCATGGGACATGTATATAATACAAGTTTATAATGTAGGGTCTCTTTTTGTTCAAACGGTTGATGATATAAACTACACTCAGAATTTTCAAAGGCAACAACACAATTCAAATCCTAACACCTATTACCCAAACTGGAAAAATCACCCAGATTTTAAGTGGAGTAATAACCAGGGGGCTCAGACCTCACCACAACAAACTACACCGCAATGTTTGTAGTAGAATAAGAAGAAATCTTCATTAGAAGATCTTGTGACTAAGTTGGTGGAAATATCTACTTAACACATGCAAAGAACGAATAGAGTTTGCAAGTTCAGGGAGCTGCCATAAAAAATTGGAAAATCATATGGGACATATAGCAAATGTACTTTCAAATAGAATACCATATCATTGCTTAATGACACTGAAATGAATCCTAATGAACACTGCAATGCTATAACTATTCACAGTAGGGTACAACTACATGAGATAAATGTTAAGAAACCAATTGCAATAGAAGAGAAAGTATCTTCCACAGTTGAGGAACACTAGGAGGAATCTAAGAAGAACAAAGAACAAGAGAGTATTAGAGGATCCAAAAGTTAAGCTAACCACCACCGCCAAAAAATTGTTCAACTACTCTCATTTCCACCGGCTATAGAAGTATAAGTTGGACAAGCAGTTCTCAAAATTCCTTGAGGTATTCAAAAAGCTACATATCAATATATCATTTGTGGATGTACTTGCACAAATGCCCAGCTACGCAAAATTCATGAAGGAGATATTTACAAAATAAGAAGAAGCTGAAGGAGTTGAGGACAGTTATGTTGAACGAAAAATGTAGTGCCATCCTACAAAATAAGCTGCCACCTAAACTAAAGGCCATAGAGTTTTACTACTATTGGTAACATAATATTTAATAAGGTTCTTTGTGATTTAGATGCTAATATTAACCTTATTCCTTACTCTATTTTCCTGAAACTAAATTTAGGAAAGGCAAAGGCAACATCGATCTTTTTGCAACTAGCAAACATGTTCGTAAAATTTCTAAGGGAAATTATCAAAGACATACTGGTGAGGGTATATAAATTTATCTACCCCACATATTTCGTCATTTTGGATATAGTTGAGGAGGACAAGGACGTGCCATTGATATTGGGAGACCATTCCTTACAACATGTTGGGCCTTAATAAATGTTTAGAAAGGATAATTGATGCTGCAATTGAATGATGAGTATGCGACATTCAACATCTTCAGTGCAATCAAGTATCCTACTAAATCAAATGGTTGTCTGTGCATTGATATGGTAAATTTGATTGTGGAGCAGACTTTCATTTTTGAGCAGCCTCAAGACCACTTGGAAAATCTTCTTTTATACTTACAAGATAAAAATTCAACATTTAAAGAGATAAGCTAGATCCCCTACATTATGGAGTCTACTCAGCCCATCAGAAGAAGACAGTTTGAGGAACTTGGTGAAGGACCTAGTAAAACACTACTTTCTATTCAAAAAATACCAAATCTTAAGCTCAAGCAACTGCCATCGCATATGAGATATGCTTACTTGAGAGTCATCCACATTCCTTGTGATTATTGCAAATGAGATGATCGAGTTGGAAGAGCAGAGAGTACGAAAAGTTTTCGTGAGAGCATAAAATAGCTATTGGGTGGTCTATAGTAGACATCAGAGGGATTAATTGTAATACTCCGAAATTTTA
>CAIGRH010285639.1:0-11154 GCA_903798295.1 Fraxinus nigra | reverse complement strand
AAGGCAGAAGGGAGGAGAGAGAAAGGTCAAATACGTGATGATTGATGATTGAAAATGGATTAAATGATGGCATTGTTTAAGAAGAAAAACAGAGAAAAAGCAACCCCCTTTTCCTATTTTCCTTTGTTTACTTGTTTTTGGCTCTATGCTGAATTTGCAAATGCCCAATAAATCAAATCATCTTGAAAAAAAATTCACCATTTATATCGCATGACAGTTGCTAAATATTTCTTGCAGCAACAGTCGGTTTATCACCGATGATTTTTTATCGTTGCAATAATGGTTCCTAGAACAATGTACATGTAGTAGATTTACATAATGCATTACATAAAATCACACGACATTTTACCATTTGCAAGCTTAAAACACAATCGACTTTTTCATCAAATCATTTCCCTCTATATTATATTATGGAATCCATTATGTACATCTTTTATGTACAAGTAGCAAAATCCATAATAGTTTACAGATGGTAACCAACTCTGCACGTAGTTCCATTGTGTTGAAGCACTGTAAAGATCATTAGGCAAGATTTTTCAAGAGTCAAAAGTTATTTTTGAGTCTACCCTTGGAGGAAACTGACCCAAAGTGACTTCCTCAAAAAACTCTTTCAACAAAATATAGAACATAAGTTATCTCAAACACACCGTCAGTTATCCCACACAAAGAGTTTATGTGTCTAGGACTTTGAAATTGAAAGGCAGTACTTACATTTCAATACTCAATTATAAGCAGCTGAAGGGTAAGAATAAAGACCATTGGCTGATGTATAAAGTTGAACCAAGAAATTCAATGTTGATGATTTTCTTACTATTTGAGCTGCAACCAACTCTTGTGGTTGAAAGGTTAATATCAGAAAGCACCATCTACATTATTACATAATATTTTCATTATATGTAAGTGAATTATACCGCAATACGAACAAATAAGAAAACCCCGAGCTCGCAAAAAACAGAAGGCTATCAGTAGTTTGCCTACAAACAACCTCATTCATGTTTATCTTCAATGGATCATGTGTTTATGGCACTTGAGAATGAGTAGTTTACAGTAAACTAAATCCCTACTTAAATTTCTGAAAATGACTTAACAGTCTTGAACCCGTGATTCTCGGGAAGAGGACCATTTCCGGGCCGGATAGAAATTATCACGCCCAGACCTGAAATATAAGGGGCAATTGATGAATTTACAGGGAATCAAGGTAAAATATGTTTCGAACTGAACTGTAGAAAACTTGCTTGCTTCTTGATGAGCGCGTTTGGAAGGTGATTATTATTGAATCACTTTTGATCAAACATACTTTTATTTTATCTACCCATTGTCTAGGACCTATAACTACTATCCATCTATTATCTACACATTTCATAGACTTTTGATCAAACATACTTTTATTTTATCTACCCATTGTCTAGGACCTATAACTACTATCCATCTATTATCTACACATTTCATAGGACCCACAACTTATAATCACTTAGATTTTACTCAATCACCTCCCAAACATGCACTATGAAAGAATTTTTTTACCTCCATATTTTAAAGATGATCAAAGGATTCCACACCCCCCCACCCCCTAAAGAGGCTTGAAACCAAGTCATCAGTCTCGTAAAGCTTTGCTCTTACCACTTGAGCTAGGTCTTGACTTTTAATTCATAAAATCTCTACGAAAAAAGAATTTGAAAGCAGCGCACTACCTGCTGATTTCGCAGCTGTAGCTTCTTGATAGACATCGGTGACAAACAGAATCTCCGATGGATTATCTACTCCAAGAGATTCGGTGATTTCAACGTAACTTTTTGATTCTTTCTTATTCCTGCAAGCAACAGAGAGAAATTTAGATTTTCGGGCAAAGATAAAGAGAAACAAATTCAAACTAAAAGTATTTACATGGAAGCGTAAATTTACCCCACTGTAGTATCAAAAAACCCGCACAAGTACTTTCGAAGGTCCCCATAATTTGTATTACCAAACAAAAGCCTTTGTGCCAATCTGCTGCCGCTGGAATATATATATACCTGATGGGGGTAGAAGGTAGAAACAAATGGTCAAGGGGTTATTTACAAAGCTTTTGATAAAAGTGCTAGCAGATTTTGATAAACGTCGACGAAAGATATGGTTGAAAACTTGATAAAAACTGAGGATTCTATAAAATGTGTAGTTAAATTGAAGATCAAACAAGCACTAAATGTACAAAATTTACAAGTTCTTCTGCCATATCCCTTTTCAAGCAATTTGATGCACAATAATTAAATAGAGAGAAACACTTTGGTAATGCTTCCTGAACCAAAAATAAAAGCTATATCTAATGATCTACTATTCACAAACAACTGATACAGCTTCTTCAAATAAGCATTAGATTTTTCTAATTTAGGCCATAATCGGCGGTCAGGTCTTGGGGCAGTTTTTCAATTATAGATTTTTGAAGATAGAATCGTCCTATTCTGCTAAGAAAAATGCATGGCATAGAATATGGAATTTCAAAATGACTCCAACACTTATGCCAATCAATTGATCTAATTGCATCTAGTCAAACTCTATTAATATTAAACTGCAAAAATGAAGGTTTAGCGTAAGGATCTTAGTCTTTTTTTTATCTTTTTATATTAGGGATGTTGCGGGTCGCAGGGAGCAGCCTGAGGAACTTGAACACATATTGTGAAAATATTTTTGTCAAGTGGTACAGCAGTCCACAAACTCAATTAACCAATTTAAAAGGTGATTGTTCCAAGGACCATCATGAACTATCAACTTGAAGTGCAACTTTTTTGCTGATGATAGGCTAGTATTAAGAGCATCCAAAGCTATCCAAAAATATTGTCATTCTCATGCTCATGAACCAATGAGAAGATATAGGAATTCCTAACGAAACAAGAAAATATGTTTGTGCAACTCAACATTTATGCAGGAAAAACACTCCATATGGCAGAGTTGAGGCTTCAACAACCAACAAAAATTTCATCAAGAAAACTTGGAAAAGCAGAGTAAGAATTCCCAAGGAAAATTTCTTATATCCCACACCCAGACACACACACACACCCCATTAAAAACATAAAAATCAGGCTCTCAATTATTAGCAAATATACTCATCAACGAACAACAAACAAAGAGCAAATATATCCTATACTGTTTGTTATGCAACATTTTGCTATTTTGGTTCATTTACTATGATACTGATGGAGCTACAGTTTCCAAAAAGAAATGTGCAGGCTTTTATGAACAAGTTGGAAGCAAGAGTAACCTTGATTCCCAGGGCATGCCACTTTTCCAGAGCTTCAGGTACATCATCAAACACGACTGACTCTATCTCATTTCTCTGAAATCCTGTCCGCCATATGTGACCCTGCACGAGAGGAAGTTAAAATTAACAGTTTACTAAGTTTAAATGCACTTCTGGAAATTTCCCAGAATGAAAGAGAAACTGATTGTTTTAACAATGATCTGGCTTACTTGTAATTGCTTCAAGGAAGTAATTTTACGGTCAGCTTTAATCATTGCCTCCACATTAGCAACCAAAGCTGCAATCACATCTTCTTTCCCTCCATCAGAGGGGATGGGAACCGCACCAGCAATACCATTTTCTAGATCTTCTTGGACCTGCAAGAGGAAAATATATAAGAAAGGCAATCTGTAACTGTTCAACCAAGAGAAACTGCTTGATGAGAAACATATTTTGCCAATTTTCTATCTAGCTGGGAAAAGAAGCTCCAGAGAAATGTATCAACAGTAGATCACATTACTGAACCACCGGTGCTAAATAAAAAAATGGATAATACACAAATGACACCAACCTCTTTAGTAATTAGTGTCTTTCAAACTGAACCAATACCGAAATGTACAATGGTTATACAACAGAAAAGAGGTAACATAGATCCTCAGTCCAATTCATAGTCGGCCAATGTTTAATGATTTAATGTTTTTTCAGTGGCCAGAAACAGCATTCACTCTTTATGCACAAATTTCTCACGTGCTAATCAAATAGGCATGCAAAATTACTATTTACAGTGAAACAGTAATTACGAATTTCTTTTCACTAACACGTGCAAGGGATAGCAAAGGCACAGACATTTAGGAATGTATCTCGATAATGAGTTTCTTAAGTGGTTGACTTACTTGAGCCTTGAGTAAATTGATATCATCTTGAGTTTCTGCCTCTTCATACGTCAGTTCCAGATGCTTCCCCACGTTCTCACGTGCATACGGAAAGAGCACATCTGTAACAAACGATATAGGAGTGGTGGTTCCTTCAATATCCAGTACAATGCAGCGCTGCAACAAAACGATTTTATAGCGACAAAATTAAAATATATAAGGCCGGATCCAGATATTTCTAGCATGATTGAGATTAGTGTGAAACTTACTCTTGATGGCTCGATGCTGTTATTTGAAGAAAGAATCCCTGCCTTTGCAGAAACTTTCCCATTCCGACCTAAAATTCCATTGGAACTATGGATGGGACCATGAGAAGGAGTTGAATAGTCCAATCCTAATTGATGGAGTTTAATTGCAGCATCAAAGAGATAGTGGTAACATTCAGCCTGGAAGAATAAGTTGTCAATTGAAATGGTTAAATGTCACAAGAAAAAATAAATAAATAAACAAAACCTAACTAGGTTGTGATATTCCAGCACAAGTGACATGATGGATGAACAGAAGCATTGAAGGCACTGTCATTTCGATTCAAGGCAAAATACTTAATGTCATAATTGTGGACATTCAAAAGTCTATAAAGCGAACAACCTAGGCAATGATAACAATTTGATAATAGAACCCAAAAGCAAGATATCAGGTCTTTGATCCTTGTTGAAGATATGGAAAGAATAATCTCTATGCTATTTTTTCAATAGTGTATAATTATTATGCAATCTTTCCTTTTAAAATTATTTATAGCCCTATAAATAGGGTCTTTTACTTTGTAATAAAAACAAGTTTATTATATATTTCCTTAATAGTTGATTGTATAATTATTATGCAATCTTTCCATTTAGAGTTATTTATAGCCCTATAACTAGGATTTTTTACTTTGTAATAGAAACAAGTTTATTATATACAATTTATAATATTCTTCACAATCCTAAACTGTATCAATTTAAGTTTATAAAAGTTTAAGACAACATGACAAGGCTAATGAATGATGGGATTTTTTGTTAAAGACAATATTTAAATAATTTAAATGTGGTCGTGTGGCCTTCTCTAACAGTTAAGATTTTAGATGGAATGGTTTAATAAGGTATCAGAGCAAGAAAAGGTCTTGGATTCAAGTCTTGCCGTCACCCATTTNATTTAGAGTTATTTATAGCCCTATAACTAGGATTTTTTACTTTGTAATAGAAACAAGTTTATTATATACAATTTATAATATTCTTCACAATCCTAAACTGTATCAATTTAAGTTTATAAAAGTTTAAGACAACATGACAAGGCTAATGAATGATGGGATTTTTTGTTAAAGACAATATTTAAATAATTTAAATGTGGTCGTGTGGCCTTCTCTAACAGTTAAGATTTTAGATGGAATGGTTTAATAAGGTATCAGAGCAAGAAAAGGTCTTGGATTCAAGTCTTGCCGTCACCCATTTAATGAAATTGTGTATGTGTCGAGCTTTGATAGGAAGAAATAAATCCCTCCTGCAGTTGACAATTAGACAATTCTGAATAGGACCATGATCAATTCAACCTCAATTGATGAAGTTAAATAGCAGCATCCAAATAGAAAATGTGTCATCCACATCCAGACACCTAAGAAATCCCCTCTCCTTCAACAAGGATAAAATGGATCAGTCAAAAATGTTCAAGTTATTGTTATTTAACTGGCAGAAGACTTATGTCATTTACGATGGCAGACATAATATTGCTAATCCAACAATTACATTCAAAACAAATACTCAATGCTATAAAGCCTTGTGCTGCACCTATCCTCTTCTTCCAGTTTTTTAGAAAAGGACCGTGTACATAATTAAACAACAAAAGCACGAAGCTTTTCTCATAAACTCATCTGATGTGATTTCAGGTTGAATGTTTTTTCAGGTCTTTGTTTAATACTTCACTTTTCCTAACCAGTGCATCATTTGGTCTTCTTAGAATTTGCACAAACCTGTCTCAATTGGTTCTCCAATAGTCACAAACTTAACCAATTCACGTGTATGTTCAATTCTGACTCTTGAAGTTTCCCCACAAATTCAATACAACAATCCCATATTAGCAACACTCAACTGATGCATAGGTTCTTTTCTGGCAGCCCTATATCCCAGAGCCATGTAGCATTCTTGATCTTATCAAAATTCTAAACAAAAAAATTCAATCTTACAGGGTTTCTTTGATCCCTTATCATAGTTGCATTTCTCAACTTAACCTGACTAGCCTCCACCAATTTTCCTTCCATGTGGATGATTGAGCCTGAGTACGAAAACTGCTCGCTCTTATGTAGTACATAACCTCCAACACTGCCGCCTAACTGCATGTACTTCCACCTTCATGAAATTTACACTCCTTGCTTCAATTCCTACTGATTAATTCTAAACCTTTTTCTTTCAATATATTATCTACGCAACAAGAACTTAGAATATATTCTACAAAATAAAACCTTGGACCTCATTCTGACATCCAACAACCCCAAAGAATGTATAATCAACAGTGGTGATAACATAGAAAAGCAAACAAAAGCCACAGAGCAAGGAAGTGTTGAAGCTGATTTCGATGGCAACAAAATGTCACATTTAGTAAATCTTTAAACAACATGCTAGGTCTAATGTAAAAGGTTGCACCTGTTCAATAGCTTGTGCTAAACAGAAAGCTTCCCTACCTTGAAGATTTTAGATCAGCAGATAATGTTTTACAGTTCGAAGGGAAAATAGAAAGGTATGGTACCAAGTATGTAAGTTATAAATATCATCAAATTTTGAACCGAAGTTTCTCTACTTAAAAGACTTCAGATTACCAGATGAGAGCTTAAGGTTTGAAGGAAAAAGAGAAGATACAGTGCTAAGTCTGAAGTAAATAGAGGAGTATTTCCACTCACAATAACTATCTAGAGATAAATAAAAGAAATTTGATATCCAAACGGAAACTTAAAGTTGGAGCGAAGTTTGAGAAGATTAGATAACTTTTTGTTTTGTAAAGATAGCAAGATCTCAGGAGTGCAACTTTCTCAATCACCAGAGACTACAAAAAAATTCTAAGCTCTTAGCAAAATCTAGGACATATAGTATAAGCTTCCATATACCTGGGTTTTAGCACTGATCCAAGAATCACCCCATATGTATATCCCATGGTTCCGGACAAGTACAGCTGTAGTTTTGGGGTATGCTTTAATCTGAAAAACAAGGAATAAATATCATTTTCATGGAAGAATGCCACTACTGGAGACATAGAAACATGGTCTCCAAAAGTCTTTAACAACCAAATTACAGAAACCCTTAGTTTTGCACAGGGACAATCTTTTGTTCAATCACATTCTTCTCCATTTCTTTTACAATCACTACATTCTACTAGCTTTCAGTTCTTTCCTAATACAATTCTTTATTCTGTCAATCAAACAGTGGCTAACACACTGCATCAAGGTCTCATCTTCAAACTTCGCTTCAAGTCTCAACTCCATTGGCAACTTATATTTTGCTTTTAGTTAATCAACAATGTACATACTACTTGCATGTGAGGCAAAAAAACACATGCATTGATAATCTGGAAATTAAATCATATACCGTAAAATTTAAAAGAACGAAAGTGGAAAATGATATATATTTGTTTCTATTTTTCTATGACCAGGTCAGTGGATGGAAAATTAATAGAACTACCGAGATGGCGAGATCACTATTGTAATCAGTTGTGCCAGATTTTTGTGGCAAGGAAATCATCAATTATTCCTCAAAAAATAAAAAATGGTAGGTGAGGAATATTATGTTATGCCTTTCCAATCATTGCACCAGGAAATGTTTCAATATCCAAAAATTGATCCACATAGGCTTTAACACTTCAGCATCCTCTTGTAGAGTATTTTGAAAGTAATGGTACTAATCCACAAATAATAACAAGTTTGGCAAACAGCGGAGAATGCATGCATCAAAAGAGTTACAAAAAATCCAATCTGTGACCCTAGGAATAAATTGTTGGGGAGCCCAGATGCATTCATGTCTTCATTTGAATTGTGAGGAGGATGATATACGCCAAAATTCTGCTCAGATATAGATTTATGCCATTAGTATGTGGTTGTTGAAAATATCCCACCGTCGTCAGCTTTCCTTCTTTTCCTCAATTCAACGCAAGAATTCTTACTGTTACTCAAACACACAAGTTTAGGCATGCACATAAAAGAGAAGGAAGAAAACATACTGCTTCGGTGAGAGATTCTGTGAGCTCTCTCTCATGGGCAGTATTCTCTATAATTGGGACGACAAGTTCGTCGTAATAACCATGCCCTTGAATTCCTTTGATCATTTCCATATGAGTAATCTGTAATTAAGGAAAGAGGCACCACGATAAAGCTCATAAAACATAAATATTTGGACAAAGTTTTACATCACAGGTAAACAAATCAATTTTGTCATCAAAATTGTTCCTATGAGCATAGTAGCAAGGATCTGAAAGATCGTGTGATGACTTTTCCTCTACAGTTTTCAGACCTTGTCAAATGCATCTTGGAGAAATATTTAAATTTCAAATAAGAATCTTTAATTGGATGCACATGCACCCCTTCACTAATTTCTCTACTTCTAGAACAAACTTCATAAACTTTCTTCAGTGCGGAAACATTTAGTGTAGTGTGAGTTTTATGAGCAAGCTTCAATCCTATCCCGTTGCTCACTTGAATATGAATTCCCTCTTAATGTTTATTTCTTTGAGATGATTATTCTTTACATCTCTTCAAATATGAATCAGCTCAGCCATTGGCAACCAGAGATAAAAGTTATATAGTGAGTAAATACAAGAAATGGAAGTACAGCAGCATTGACACGTTCTAATATGTTATTCTTAAATTACTTCATTCTCCGCAAACATATAATCTGTGGTTGAGATCATCCAAAAACTAACTTCAAATACACCCAAGAAAGAAACAAAAGGGAAAACATGTACATTTAAGTACTAACAATTAAAGAATCTCAAAGGAGACATAAAGGATCATATAAGAGACTATAAAATTTGACTTTATCCACGCTAACTGTAGAACAGCCAAGTAACAATATGTACCCGAAATTCTTTTAATAATGGGTTGATCATCGTTACGAGGCAAGATTCCATTCCATGACTGTGGATGACAGCACCGGCATTACGCATCTCATACGCCTGCAGAACAGATGAGTATTACTCTTAAAACAAATTTACAAAAGAAAATGTATTGGTAAATACCTGAACAATATGCCCACTATAGTAATCAAACTTCATAATTCTTAACATGTGAATACTGATAGTAGTCACCAATTTAGAGAAGCTTTAACTTTACATCAAAAGACTATTTTTCGCCAAAGGAAATTCTCAACCAGAACATCATTGCAATGATAAAAAAGCATGATAAGAAGAGTGGATCCTAAATATACAATCCAAAAGGACAATCTTTAGCCAAATCTTACCATGATGAAACCGATAAACCAAATTTTAAAAGCAACCCCGAAACACTTACTGATGAACGCATGTAAAGTACACACTCCAGAACAAACACTTAGCGCAGAATAAGTGTACAATATACCCTCATAAACAGGGGAGCGCAGTCAGAACATTTCGGAGTTTTATGGGGCCATGGCTTTGCCAATGGTTCAGACAAAACAGATCCATTTGGTGACAACACATACATATCCTCATCCACCATTCTTTCCTTCTGCACACCTACAGAGCACCCACAAACCCCAGTTTTCATTCACAAAATCCGAAAAGAAAGATCAAAATATCGCAGATTGACCCATAAAACACGCCAAATATGTATGTAATATACCCAAAAATACGCACGTACCAGAAGGGGACATGACAATAAGCTGTTGGGATTTAGGAATTGAGTCATCATGGACTTTGATTGTGATGCTGCCACCAGTCCCAGAAACCCAACCCAGGTGGTAGAACTGGCGGCACAGCTCTGAAATAAGGGCTTTAGTTTCTTTGACTTTATGGCTCTCTAAATATGCCTGTGGTGGGGTGCCCATTTTCACAACTCCGTTAATGGCAAATGGGGCTGCTGAAGCTGCAGACATGGTGTACGTATAGATGTGTATGTGTGTGTGTGTGTGTGTGTGGTGTGGTGTGGACAGATTCTTTTCACGTTTTTTAATGTGGGAAGTGATTGCGTTTGTTCAGCGGTGAGCCAAGATTGATTTTGGTAGTGCCGTGCCAAATCTTGGTTCTTGAAAAGCTTTATCATTTCGTTTCCTATACCAGATATTCCTCTTTTATTCTTTGCCATCTCTTCTCTCGTGTTGCTTAAAATTTTGATAAAAAATTATGTATAACTTTATTAAATTTATCATCCACGAGTTTTCAATCATAAATTTTATCAAGATTTACTAAAAATTTGAGTTTTAACTACACTAAATAGGGGCTTTATCTTTTTCTATTTTTTTTTTTCAAACAAAGTTGGAATTGATTGTACATCTATATGTTTGGCTTATGTTTATAAATTGTTTATCAACACTAAGTGATGTTTTATTCATACATACTCGTAAGTATTATTCACTTATTCGCCATTTATTTTACAAGTTTTGAAAAAGAAAATACTTTATTTTATATTTTATTCTTATGATTGTTTGGTTTGGAAAGAACCAATTTAGCATGTTTCATGCCTGGCTGAATTTTGTCATGCACTGTATAAGCTTGCCAGCATAACTTTGATTAAAATCACGACACCTTAGCCCTCCAGCGCTAAAAAGCTAATTTACTTCCCATATTTTTCACGCGAGTCAAAAAAAATTTATTACTTTTTAACCANCTTTATCTTTTTCTATTTTTTTTTTCAAACAAAGTTGGAATCAATTGTACATCTATATGTTTGGCTTATGTTTATAAATTGTTTATCAACACTAAAGTAATGTTTTATTCATACATACTCGTAAGTATTATTCTCTTATTCGTCATTTATTTTACAAGTTTTGAAAAAGAAAATAATTTATTTTATATTTTATTCTTATGATTGTTTGGTTTGGAAAGAACCAATTTAGCATGTTTCATGCCTGGCTGAATTTT
>CAIGRH010285607.1:0-14121 GCA_903798295.1 Fraxinus nigra | reverse complement strand
AATGAAACGTTGGGATGTTTTGCACACTAACTGTCAAACGTATGGACGTTTTGTGCTAATAAGCCAATCATTATTCTTGGCTGAAGATTGTAGACTCATACTGTTACAAGGATCGTTATCACATCCGAAAGATACAATAGGATACAAAGAATAAAGATTAGGATGTTGTAATCTAAATTTTACAATTGTAATTTTTGTTAGAAATTGGTTTTGAAAGATTGAAATTTGGTTAAGTGATAAAACCAAAATTTGAAAAGTGAATTTCGTGTCAACTTTGGCCAAATTTTCAGACTTGATCCGATGGTCAAATTACAAAAGTAAATATATCAATTTATTCTACTCGTTGAGTAGATCGTCGTGATATATTTGAAATTTCAAAACCAATTACGGATGAATGAGAAATTACGGTCCAAAGTTGAGAAAAAAATAGAAGAAATTGTCTTGGAAATTTGACTAAAGTTGTTGTTGGCTTATGGCTGGACTGTCGCTCGAGCTACAGACCAGTGAGAAGCTAGCGAAAAAGCCAATGTTTTTTTCGCTTGAGCAAGACGATGGCAACAGGCTAGCGACAAGTGAATGATGTGACCTTTGGCAAAAGTTGTTAAGCCTAGGGCGCGACATTTTATTCACAATCCCTCATCCTCTATATATAGGACCCTAGAGACGTCCCAATCTTCACATCAATGATATGCAATCATATAGCATTTATTTCTCTCATTTCTCAACCAAATTTTTGCATTCTTGTTGCATAAATTCTGGTTTTCTTTACTTGTATACTGGAGTTCGTCAACCAAGTTTTAGTTCGTCGTTTCTTGTGTGTTGCAGTGCTACTCATACAAGAAGATAGTCAACATCTTGGGAGTTGATTGCCATAAACCAGAGGCACCGTTGCGGGACAAATTCGACTTAAGGACAAAGTGTTCAACACTTGCCTCGATTTTGATATTATTGCTGTTATACTACACATTTTGAGGATTTATTTAGAGTTCATTTCTTACCGTTACTCTGCCAAAATTTCTATAGAATTTGAAAGGTGATTTGAAGTATTTCCCGGCATTGTTTGTCACTCCATACGAAATTATTTCCGACAATTTTATCATTTCATTCGTATCAATCTTATGATTTTGTTTGTACCAATCTTACCATTTGTTAAGCTATAAATACATGTACTCTAGATGAATAAACACAACAGAAAAATACATTTCTGCATTTGAGTTATTTCTACATAAACAAGTTCGTTCTGAAAACGATACTAATTTCTAGTTTTGCCTTGTGAAAATCCTAATTGTGAATTTTATCTCTCTAGTCTTCTCTTTATACGTGTTATTTCATTGTCAATTACTTTCATTCCTTTGATTTGGTAGAGCATGTTGCATTGTTAAGGGGTCCTTTAAGATATTTCTGAAAACAGAGAACTAATTGAATTAGTTTATGAGCAGCTTTGTTGTTCAACATAATGCTAAAAGTTTCCTTTATATAGTAACTTTATATTTTAAACAAGATAATTTAACCTAGTATCCGAGCATAGCATAGCATGCTGAGGCTTGAAGTATAAATCTTGCCATTACCAATATTGAGAATTGTGTACACGTGTTCTAAGAGTCTATGTAAGAAAAAACGATTATGCTAGTTTTACATTCAAAGTGTACATTAGAGTTAACACTATGTGATGTATCAAAATCTATGACATTGATTGTTTAAAATGTTATTAAAATCAATATATAAAAAGTTGTCGCTTCACAACAATGTCAAACTTGATGTACATGTAGCAAGATTGAAGAAAAGAAGCAAACAAGAATTACAAGAATCTCCATCTTTCGAAGACCAAAAGGAGCATCCACTTTAGAAAATACTCTTTTTAGAGCATAAGGTAGAATTGATTTGTGTTTAAACTATCTTTTACCAGGTTAAAATTATCTTGGTTTTGGCTGCCAGCAAAGAAGTGACCACGAGTTAAAACCATATCTAGATCACTTCCAGGTTTATTCTATAAAATAAGCCATATCTAGATCACTTCCAGGTTTATTCTATAAAATAAGTGTTTTTGAACTGTAGATCATGTGCGCAGGCCTGGCCCTGTGGCGAGGCGGATGAGGCCTGCACCTCAAGCCCAAAACTGGAGGGGGCCTATTTCTGGCCCAATTTTTTTTTTTTTTTTTTGCAATCAGGCCCAATACTGGATGGGCCTCGTCTTGGCCCATTATAATTTATTTTTTTAATTACAAAATGGAAAAATGGAAAATCAATTTTCATTTTCTCCTTCAACCCGACTCCAACAGCAACGTCGACGTCGTCTCGTCTCGACCGATGACCAGTCAGCCTCGTTGCCGCTCTCCAATCCTCCTTCCCTTCCCCTTCTCTTTCCTTCACTCTTTCACAAACCACAAGTTTCACACATTTCACAACATTTTTCAACCCTAACGGCCTAACTGCGTGAGGCGACAGTCGCCACCCATTAACGTTTGCCGCCGAAGGTAACTATCCAAGTTTCCAACAGAGTATAGTTGTAGCGTAGAGGTTTAAAATCGTTTAATTGATTTAAGATTTTGGTTAGAATTCTATTTTTCAATTTTCATGGAAGGGAATCAGAGATTTAATTTGGGAGGTTTGGATCAATTTTTGTTGTTGATTCCTCATCCCTACTGGCTGCTGCCTGTTGCTTGCTCATAGTTTGGACCAATATTATCACTTTTGCCAAAATTGATGGTTTGGACCAGTATTATCACTCTTGCCAAAAGCTTCTGATTCTAACTATAGTGTATACTTATCCCCTCGACTGCAAATTAACCCGATCAGACATATATTGGGTATTTCATAGACGTAATATGTTGCCTTAATATTTTCCCCTTGACTGGTCATGACTTTGTTGTTAATGACTTTATTTTTTATTCCTTATTCCTGAACATTTCTTTTCCTATGTGATTTTGTCTCAATGAAATATTAAATTTTTATTTCGGGCTTGTAAGATGTGACGGCAAAATTCTTAAGGGCGTGAATTGTGATTTCACAATTTTCATCGAAATTTTAATTCTCAAATAAGTGATGGTTTTCCCTAACTTGTTATTAAATATATTGAAAATGTTTGAAGCATTGTCAGCTTATATAATTGTGATTTGGTCGTATTATATGATTGATTATTGTATATGATCAATTGCACAAGCTCACGTAGTTACTATATTGAAAACTTTAATTGTGAGATTATTGAGATATTTTGTATGTCTTTTAAGCTAATCATTGGTCATTAGATATAAACTCATACACCATGTCTCTTAGATTTGATTAATTTTTTGCCTCTAAAACAACAAGGCGAATATTATTTAACTGATAGTTTGAATTCTTATCGACTTTGTTACTTTATAATATAAATCTTTTGGTCTTTATATTTGTTTGTTATTCTATTGTTCAATGTTAAGTTAGCAATATGTTGCATAATNTTGGTCGTATTATATGATTGATTATTGTATATGATCAATTGCACAAGCTCACGTAGTTACTATATTGAAAACTTTAATTGTGAGATTATTGAGATATTTTGTATGTCTTTTAAGCTAATCATTGGTCATTAGATATAAACTCATACACCATGTCTCTTAGATTTGATTAATTTTTTGCCTCTAAAACAACAAGGCGAATATTATTTAACTGATAGTTTGAATTCTTATCGACTTTGTTACTTTATAATATAAATCTTTTGTTCTTTATATTTATTTGTTATTTTACTTTTAAGTTTTAATTAGCAATAGGTTGCATAATACATCGTTGGATTTTGCATTTACGTTGATATTTTTTTTGGGGGGGAGGGGGTGCAAATTTATAGATCTTGCCTCAACCTCGAAAATCACAAAACCAGCCCTGCATGCACGTGTATCATAATCCTCAAAACGCAACAAAAAGAAGGATGAATGAGATTTACAGTAGTGTTTTCCAAGTTATTAGGAAAAAATGAAGAGGCTCAAGAAAAGAAGTCGAAAAAGATATTTGAGCATTTTCTGTTTTGAATGAAGTATCAGCTATCTTCTCACTCCGGATGGTTACGTGTTTTCAACAAAGCTGAAACCAGTTAATGAAGTACCAAGAATGAAAGGTTGGACTGCAAACAAGAGAGTGAAGATATTAACTACGTTGTACATTAATTCTTTCAATCTAGATATGCTTTAAAGCGCCAGAAAGGATGCTTGAATTTCATGTTGAAATGTGATGTTAGGTGCACTTGCATTGGACTGTTCAAAGCTCGTAATGAACAACTCAACTTCCTGTTCTATCCCCAATTTGGCAGATAATAGCAATAATCAAGGTGAGTTTATTTATCTTAACCGTGTATCTGCTTACCTGCTTTTTGCAAATTTTCTTGTTAAGGTCACATTTTTAGGCGATACAGATGTTGTGCTCGTTCATGTATTCCTTGGCAAAAGCAAGAAATGAATTAGCGTGGTCTATTATCACAGCATAATTGGCTCTAGTTATGGCGAAGTAGATTTTGGCCGATATTATGTTCCATTTTGTTGTCTAACTCAGTAGCAGGCTGCAGGCAGTCAATTTTTAAGAAATGTGTCGGTAAGCAACATTTTAAAATTTCCTACAGTGAAAGACAACACGATCCTGTGAATCTACTATGAAACTCAGCATGCCTGTACATTTACTTTGTCAAGCTTTCAACCATTGCACAAAATAATGCACTCAACTTTGTTTGAATATGTACCCTCATTCCATTGTAGAGATATCTTCATTCTTGGTTTCAAGAGAAATATACAACTTCTTGTATGCATGCCCTCTGATTCCCATTTGGTATCTAAGTCGAAATCTGCTGCATTTTTACATTTTGATATCATGTTTCAATTGACTTAACCACTCATCTTACTCCCATTTCACCTCATATTTCTTCATCAGGTAGGTAGATCAGTCTGTCCCATTTGATGCAAATAATTTTACCTCATTCCACGTCTATCCATGTTAACATCTCATTTCACAACTCCATCGCCAATAGTCCATTGTATTTGACATGGCAGGTTTTAGGGATTATTCAAACCTCTTTACGATTTCTTAATAAAATCATGTCTCGCTACATTGTACAATTAGGCTATCACCAGGACAACCTCATATTCCTTGCTTATGCTATTACAACTACCTATCCACTTGCCCAGGAAGGATGCTAAAAGTTATTCATACTAACATCAAAAATATCTCAAAGTTCAGAATAATGTTACCTACTTGTTCTAATTTCCGAAACTAAATTTTCATTTATCCTCCAATATCCTAAAGTTACATTTCCCCGAATTATCATTCAAATTTTTTCTGACAGGCACCTCATCTTTACTAAAGAATTTTAAATCGACCTATTCAAGTCTTCCCAAAATTGTTGTTTTCCTGTTGTTCAATCCTATTACGAATTATTAGCACAATATAGTTACAACTACAGGAAAATCATCTTTCCCATGATCAATATTTATGTAAATGTAACAAGGGCCGAAGTCATGATCGACATTAATACTCTCAAAACCAATTTGAGAAACCGAAAGACCTGAACTGTGAGTGTTGTATTGCAAAATTATTTTGTATAAAACAAGAAACAGATTCTTGTTTTCATCAAAAAAATGTACCTGAAATCAAATTGATTTCCCCTCATCAGTGCTGAAAAGCTTCATCCTTGACAATGGCGTTCTCAAATACCCTTCCACTTCAAATTTCTTGGGTGAAAGCTTACGATACTCAGAGAACTGCTCTCTGGCCTCTTCATTCCTATCCAACAAACTATAAATCATCCCTTTACAAAAGTAGGGCCTGAAATCATTAGGATCCTCCTTAACAAGCTCCTCGTAGCTCATCAATGCCTCCTCCACGTTCTTCTGCAAGAATTGCACTTGCGCCATTATCAACTTCACGTCCCTTGCCTCCTTCGCCTTATTATCCTCCTCTGCGATTCGTAGTGCCGCTTCTAACCTCTTCATGACAGCCTCCCCCTCTCCAGACCTGTCCATCAATAGGGCATTTTCGAACAATGCCTCGAACGATAACGGGTTCTTCACCAGAATCTCCTCAAAAACTTCGCGAGCTTCCTGAATCCTTCCCATTTCGTTTAAAACCCTCGCCGACAAGAATTTCCATTCGTTGTTTTCAGGCTGAGCCGATGATAACTTCTTTAGTATATTCAAGCTCTCTTCATCCTCGCCCAGCTCGAGTTTTTGCTGGAGGAGCGTTTTCAAGGCATCAATAGCTTCCGAATTTGACTCCAACAACTGGTTCAATGGGGAATTCGAAAAATCTTCTCGGGTATGAACTTCTTCTTGTTGGCTATCATTTTCCTTTAGCTCTTCCACCAAATTCGCTGGAGGCGATGAAACTTCAGCTTTTGAGGGCAGTTGCTGAAATTTTACGAAGACAGCCACCGCGAAAACAACGGCGGCGGCTGTCGTTTTGATATGGGAAATGAATGGATTTGGTTTTCGAGATGGGATGACATTATCAGAGGAGGAGGAAGCTGCCGTAATAGTGAATTTATGGTTATGGGGAGGAATGGAAATTCGTAAAAACTTGTGGGATGGTCGGAGATTGGTGGGTATGGAGGGGCAGAGGTAAAGACACGGTGGGTTGAGGTGGCGGAAAGCGGAGGAGCCTATTGTCAGGGATCCGTCCATTGTGGGGTTAGGTCAGGTTTTAGGGTTTTTCAAGAAATGGGACTGGGGAAGAAGATGATAGATATATTTTGATGGACTTTCAGAATTTAATGGGCTGATTTGGGCTCTGATCCGTTTTCGATTAACGAGCTGAGTTTATTTAGGAGAACTTAGCACCATTCCTTATGGATTTAGAATTGTGAGTCGTCAACTTATTTTCTTAGAGAAGACCGTATGACGAATCAGAGAATAATTTGTTAAAATCATCTAAAATAAATAAAACACAAATAAGTTTATAAGTTTGTCTACATTTTCAAAACTCCACACTAGATAGATAGTTAACATACCAACTTCGAACTTGAGGAAATTGCCGTGGGATTTTTCATTTTTAATTTGAGTTGAAGAATTTCTATTAATAACAAACTTTCAAAAAATATCTATTTCTTCAATAGAAAAAAAAAAAAAAGGTCCAAAGTATCCTTGACATTAGTAGCATATACTTAACGAAATAACCCAAATGTGGCCAAGAAGCCACCGAAAAGTCATTTTGGCTTTGTTTGATCCTCATTGTTTTTAAATATATTTTTCTCTCTCTTCTTTTCAATCACGCATTCTTCAATAAAATAATATAGCATATAACCCAAAAATATTTTCTTTTATTTTTAACCACACACTCTTATCAATTTACTATTCCAAAATACCTTCTACACAAAAAATAGGGTTCAAACATACCCTCATTTTTCATCATTTGAAAACATGAAAAAGACAATCAAACACAAAATCCTATCTTCTTGGGTAATTTCAGGTAGTCAGTCCAACGTTGTCCTACAACTATGGATATTTGCTTTAAAAACAAGTCAAACAAACATAAGAATTGAAAATAGCATTTCAAACCCGTGATGTTGTGATTTTATTGTTAACTAAGCGACATTTTTTTTTTCAGAAACGAGAACGTTTTTCAAATGCAAATGTATAAATCTTCGGTCTTTTTTCGTACAATATCTCCGTAAAAGGCAACACAACATTTCAAGAAAATCATGTCATCTAATGCTGAACTCATGATTCCTTCCTTGTCAACTAACATTGTTAATTGTCTTGATCACCAAGATTACAAAACGAACAAGATTATAGTTTAACAGGAAAAAGAGCTTGTGGCGCACAAAATATGGATATTCTTCAGTTTGCAAGATGGAGCTTTTAATGTGTACCAACAACTTCTCATGGAAGCATAGTTATGTATGAGCCTAGAACTACGTACACATATGACCAAAGTACCTGAAATCTCGACTGCACGAAATTGTCCCTACCTCCGTCATATATGATATTTGGCTGCCCATATCGTCGATATTTTTTTTGCAAAAAGGCAAAGTAGCTTTTTTTGCATGTTATTTTGGACATTTTTCATTAAATTACGAAAAGTATAAAAATTTGATATTTCACCGATCAATGAAAATTGTATCGACTTTCCCATTAATTCTTTAAGTCTGTCTTAAAATTTTTAACTCTATAATATTTGTTTTTTTAAAAAAAAAATTGGCTTGCAATTCCATTGCTATATTGTTTAATTTATTATAAAGCAAATTAGTTGGCACTCGTTGACTAGCACATACAAGTGCTTATTGAACAATGTGACGGTTGTTTATTGAACAATGTGACGGTTGTTTCACTATCATGTAAAATGATGATAAACATTGATAGTGTTGCACCTTTTTTCAGTAAGGCTCCAAAAACCCCCCACGTGACAGTTACATGGCAAGCGAACCTAGGACAGCATTCCACGCCATTCTGCCTAAGAGACAGTTTGGCCAAACTCCCGTGGAAAGGCTAAACTTGTATGGTGAGCTGAACCCATTAGCTGAATCAATCCCTCATGGACGGGGTGAGGCTGCAAGGGGCTCAATAGGAGATCTTTTATGTATCCTTAGTAAGTTATTGATGTTACAATTCACTGCTACTGTTGTCCTATTAAACCAAACAGATAATGGTATTGACATTAAATGCATATGATTGATTGATACATTTGACAAGAGGCTGATTCCACATATGCTTTCATCCTACGGTCAGTATCCTTCATCTTCTTCTATAAAAGCTCAAAGATGTGTCATTTCAAAGGTAATGTAAATTTAGACTCTCAAATTATAAATTTGCTCTCCATAAAATTACTATTTTCTCCTAAAGTCGAACCCCTTTTACATATGAGGCTCGCGTCTGAAGCACCCCCACACTCAAATACTTTAAACTTCTATTGACTTGATCATCAAAATGCGCACGACCGACTCCACCACTACCGAAGAAAGCCAAGTGTGGCTAACTATTTGTCCTAGCATGAAGAGTCAGGCTTACGTAGACAAGGAAGGTTTATCAACTCCCCCATTTAAGAAAGGTTTTGTTCTTAAACAAAGAACGAGTAGAAGTACTAAAGGAATACTACTTGGAGTGTTGTACAATATCCAGGTCGTTGATACACTATGAGTTCTAGCAATTATAGCTCCTTTGCAAAGGACGAATGAGAGGTCTCTAAAGAAGAGGTCATCCCAGCTAATGTCACATTGCCGACCCCATCACCAGCACGTCGAGTCGGTAGCACTACTACATGCCTTACAAGAAAGGAAGAAGAAATAACAGCCAACGTGAAGAATATAGTCTAACAGAATGCTGCCATGCAGCAATTACTTATGCAAATGCAATGATAGGTTAGGCACCAAATGCCTCAGCAAGATGCTTGCCAACAGCAAAACGATGAGGAACATAGTCAAAGGGCCTATTCTAACAGACAACAGAAGGAGGTTAGCGCAGCTAAAAGAGAGGTAGGGGTGGACAAGTAAACTACACCTCCAGTCGAATTTTGGATGACCTATCCTAGAGGGACGATAAAATTCCTCCCGAATATGAACAAGAACGCAAACCACAAAGGTCCTCTGGTGTATTTGATAGGATTGACCTATCAATGCCTAAAAATAGGTCCCTACAACTACCTTATATGCAAAGACCACTTGAATATGTGCAAATTCATATGCCACAACAAGTCCCTCTACCCAGAAATAGGTGAGAAAGAAGGGATACAACAAATTTGAAAAACTAGGTTGGCCCAACGCAGCTGTTCTGGTATCAAGTCAAGGAAGAAGAATCGAATGGCCTATGTAGATCTTTCAAATTGGATGATGATGATGACAATGAGAATCTCCCATTTTTGTAATAGTTGAGGAATGTTTGTGTCCCTAACCATTTTGTACCACTAGAAATTCCCAACTATGATGGAAAAGACGATCCGGCAAAGCATCTTAACAACTACAAGACCCAAATGAGCCTGAGAAGAGCTTTACCTGCGTTAAACTGTAAAACCATCCACCTTACACTTACGTAACTTCTGAAATATGTTACAACCTTATACCAATAGGGAGTATCTAAAGCCGGCCGACTTCAAAAAGGTTTTCTTGAATCAATATCTATCTAATAAGGATGGAGAGGCCCCCATTTAGCGTCTTCAAGATACAAGGCAACAAGCAGGCAAAACCTTGAAGAGATATTGGCTCTTCACTGATGAAATGACTTACTAAGAATAAGTTATTGATAGAGGCCCTTTCTGCTTTATCACAATGTAAGGTGAAAATATGTTTTGGTGTTGAATTTTTACAAAAAGACGAAAGGTTGTTCACAATTTCTTTTAGAACAACAGTCTTGACTTGCGTGGAATGATTCAAAGTTACGTAACGTCACTAAAATAGGGTTAAATTTACTGATTTACCATCTCTATGAACGCACGTGCACATGAGAATTCTTGTTTGTTCGATTATGTAATAGCTGATTTTTAAACAAAGCGCTTCATTAATATTTTTAATCTTGTGTTTGATTTAGCCAAAAAATAAATTTTTAATATTTTTTCTATAAAATTGATGAAATGAGTGATTTAAAAATTGATAAAATTGTGAATTTTATAAAATGTTTGGTTAAAAATGAATTTGAGGTAAAATAAATTTTAGAAAATAGGGATCAAATATGGGCTAAAATAAATATCCATGGGCCAATTTATTGAAATCCATTAACATAGTCAAACTATAATTAGCATCAGCCTAATATCGTGGAGAGACGACACTGTTTTGAGATCGGCTAGCTGCCAATGGACCGTTTAAATAGGCTTACAATAAGTTGTAGGGGTGGACAAAGTGAAAAATGCAAAAATCATATGTTAACTTTGACACAATTCATTTTTTAAATGTCAAGTAAAGGTATCTTCTTAATGAATTTCAACATTATCACAACTTTCAATTGCTTCAACAGGCTTGCCACTTTAGCAAAGGCATGGACTTGATGAGTTTCAACCTTTTCACAGGCTTCAACTGCAACAATAGGCTCGCTCTCTTATCAAGGACATCACTTTGAGAATTCCAGCCTTCTTACAGGCTTCAACTGCTTAAACAAGCTCGACATCTTAGAAAGGGCATTGCCTTGATGAATTTCAGCTTTCTCACAAGTTTCAACTACATCAATAGGCTTGCCCTATTAGCAAGGGCCTCGCCTTTAACTAGGTTTGCATAGTGTCGTGACTTCCTACTTACACCGCATACTATAAGTCAACTCATTAATATTTCAACTTAAAAGTTCATGCATTATATAAATATCAATATATGGACTTCGGAGACAAATAAATGTGATACGCTATTTCTTCGCAAAACACACCCGCTCTAAATAGAATAAAGAATAAATCAACAACAAATAGATTCCAATTGAAAAGTCCAAGTATTATATGAATATTCGTACATGAACTTCGTGGACTATTGTTACGCCTCTTCCAATAAGGCTCCAAAAATTCTTACGTGGCAATTACACGGAAAGTCAACCTGGACCCGCACTTCACATCATTCTCCCCAAGAGGCAGTTTGGCCAAATCTCCTTGGAAAGGCCGAACATGTATGGTGAGTCGAACCCATTAGTTGGAGTCAACCTCATATGGAGAACCGACCCCTCATGTGTGGGGCAAGGCTGCAAGGGGTTCAACAAAAGATCTTTTATGCAATTTTAAGTGATTGATGTGATAATTCATTGTTACCGATGCCCTATTCAACCAAACAGGTTAAATCTAAGTGTTGTGTCAGACTTTTGGGCAACAAATTGTGTTAGTATTAAATACCTACGATTGATTAATGCCTTTGAAAGTAGGCCTCGGTCGCGTGGATGAGACAACGTATACTTTTATCCTATGGTCAGTATCATTCCTTTTCTACTATAAAAACTCACACAACGTGTCATTCCAAAAGTAATACAAGTTTAGACTCTCAAACTATAACTTTGCTCTTCATATGATTACTATTTTCACCAAAAGTCAAACCCCCTTCTTACATAGGATGCTCGAGTCTGAAGCACCTCCCACACTCAAATGCTTTCAAGTTCAACTAAATTGATCGTTGGAGTGCGCGTCGTCAACTCCATCACCATCGGAGGAAGTCATGTGTAGCAAATGATTTGTCTAGTGTGTAGGAATCAAGCTTATGTGGTGCAGGAAGTCTTGAGATCTGTTGATCACTTTGGAGGTACGAAAAGCAAGGTCAACATATAGTAATAGTGGGAATACTATCTCATGTTATTCAGTGAAGTTGAGATAAATTTTAATTTATTGAATAATATAACAATAATTTTACTTTCATATAATTTTTTTTTTATCTAAGTTTCTAGTTTAAAAAGAAAAAAAATTATAACTAAGTTTTAAAATAGTTAATTTTAGCCCTCATTTTTCAAAATTTATTTTTTTGCAAATTTATCTGTAATTATACATTCTTTGATAAAAAAAATTTACAAGTTAAATTAAAAAAAATTCACAAACCACTTATTAATCACAATCAATTCAACTTCCGGTGGTAAAAAGCAAAGTAGTCTCCACAGCCGCCGGCCCACTTATCGGCGGCGATATTTGATTATGACATACATGAAAAAATACATCCCACAGCCTATACCCCTACACCCACAGATAACATCTTCTTCTTAAGGAATTTGACATGAAAGTACACACAATTTTCTCTCTCTATGTTTCTTCGAAATTTGTGTATGAATTATTGTTTTAACTTTTCCCTGTAATGGTCTTCTGCTTTTCCTCTTCTCGATTTTTGTTTTCATAAAAGCTTCACCTTTCTAATACAATGGCGCATCATACGGTCTCGTCAAGCCCTTTTTTAAACTAATAATGTATCTTTTCTTGCATTGTTTTTACATTTGCCTATAGAGATATAACCACGTTTGGCCTCCGTCATTTCAAAATTTATTGATTGAAATAATATTTTTTAAAAATATTCGATTAAAAAAGAAGAACTTTTTTTAGAATTTCGTAAAATATTATTTATTAGAAAATGTGTAATTGATAAGAAAAAAAAAATAATTAATTTTAATTTTAATGAGACCAAATAAGGGCATATTCTCCAACCATGTAGCGGTGATAACGTGTTCAAACAATCTTGTCTCGTGTCATCTCGAGTCTACAGATCGAGCTGAGCTTGAATTTTAAGCAGACAAATCGTGTCTAGCCCAATAAGTAAAGTAGTGAAACTCGCAAGTCAGCCCCTTTTCTTTAGTTTATTATTTTACAACGTTAAACTTTATTGTTTTTCCTCGTATTTAATTTTTTTTTTTTTTTTACATTTTTTATTAGATTTTATCCCAGAAAAATTGAATAGCTTGCCGGAAGGTTCGAATCGAGCAAGGCTCATGAGAAGAATCAAGCTTGGCCTCTCGGTCAACGAGTCAAATGCAACTTGCCTAATGGATCCAATTGAAATGGGTGGTCGATCAAATGTTAACACTAAAGCAATGTTATAAAAATTGAATTGAATTTTTAAAATTATGAACCCAAAAAAATAAAAAATAAAGCTCCATTATTTCAAATTATAATTTTTGAAAAATTTTTTTTTTTAAGAATATGTAGTTAAAAATAAGGAAAAAAAATTTAATTTTCGCGTAATATTATTTTATGAAAAAAATGTACAATTGAAAATATGAGAGATAAATAATTTTTTTTTTTAATCTTTGGACAACGAAGGCCGGGACCTTTTATACAAAAAAAGATGGAGTGAAATAATGGAACCTCGAAAGAGAATAGAAATGTTATGAGTAGAAAATCTTTTTCAGTGTCATTGGAAATTGAAGCCCTATTCCTAGTGTTTAGATAGTACACTTAATTTAATCCATTTGTCTATTTCGTACCAGTTAGAGTGATAAGGGGGTCATGACAAGGTGATTGATGGCTTTTGTTACATGATTTATGGCCCTAGAAAGCTGTCACGCTCTCCAATTACTCTTATAAATTATTTGTCATTTAATTGATCGAGGACATCTAGCCCCAATTTGATTGAGATTTTTTTAGAATCAATTATTTTTTTCTGAACAATGTATGATTTAAATTAGGGGTGTCCAAAATATTCGAATCGAACCGGATCGAACCGAACCGAACGGTTCTCCATAAGTTAAGACCCGAATGGGTACCCGAATCGAGAACCGAAATGTTTGGGTCGGGTCTCGAGTCTAG
>CAIGRH010285585.1:0-14546 GCA_903798295.1 Fraxinus nigra | reverse complement strand
TTCTGATACAAGGAGACGGGACCCTGATGGCCGGATGCCTGCATTCTCGCCTTCTCAAGAGGCGTTGTACTTGATTCATGAGCGCATTTTGGAGAACGATGTTGGAGGGTTTAAACATAATGTGGGATTTGCGGATGATCCAAATGACGAGTATGGGCTGAGGGGTGGTGGTGGTGGAGGGAATGGTAGTAATGGTAACCGGGCGGTGACGAGATTGGTAGTGTCGCGAATGCATGTGGGGTCGTTGCTTGGAAAAGGTGGGAAGATAATTGAACAAATGAGGATTGAGACTAAGACACACATTAGGATTTTACCCCGAGATNCCTTCTCAAGAGGCGTTGTACTTGATTCATGAGCGCATTTTGGAGAACGATGTTGGAGGGTTTAAACATAATGTGGGATTTGCGGATGATCCAAATGACGAGTATGGGCTGAGGGGTGGTGGTGGTGGAGGGAATGGTAGTAATGGTAACCGGGCGGTGACGAGATTGGTAGTGTCGCGAATGCATGTGGGGTCGTTGCTTGGAAAAGGTGGGAAGATAATTGAACAAATGAGGATTGAGACTAAGACACACATTAGGATTTTACCCCGAGATCACACATTGCCACGTTGCATCGCAATGTCAGAAGAGATTGTTCAGGTTCTTGATTCTCGTTACATTTGGACTTGTTTATTTTGCATACCGGTTGGAAAGTCTTTTAGCTGTGGTACAATAGAGGATTATATCGAGTTGATATGACAATTGGCTTTTGAACTCCAAGAATGACCTAAACTGAGCTATGATTTTTAAAGTTGCAGTTACACTTGATATGAGCAAAAATACCTAATACAAAATTGTTAAAGATTTTACAATGATCTTGTTTTAAAATGTGGTCTGTGGTTCATCTCTATAGGATGAGCAGCGTGGCTTGTTGACATCACGTGACAATGATGAAATTGTTGATAGTTATGAATGTAGTTCATGTGGTTAGAAGCAAACATTAATTGTTTGGGCTCATTAAGTTTATGGATAGAAAGAATATAGAAGCATGAACATCCGTTTATGATAAACATATAGGTTTGAGTACTAGGATCAATTCTCAACTATGCGTTTTATGTTTTAAGTGAAGCTTTTGAGCATTGTAGGCCTGTTGTAACGTTAGACTACTAGCACGTTCTTCAGTTATATTCATTTAGTGACTTTCTGAGCTTGAAGTTGGATTTTGTCATTTAAAATTCTATTCATCTTGAAGCTATGCACCTCTGATGTAATTTTGGATATTTCTCAGCGAAGAAAGAGGAGAAAGTGCACCTGCCCATTACTGTTGTGCCTTTAAGTGAGAGCCCAAGTTATTCATGATAAATATTGTTAAACTCATACTTTCTGGTCTATATGCTTTTGTGGATCTCCGAATATAAGAGATGTATATTGCTGAAGTAACTCTCTAAAGAGCATGTTTGTACATGTTACTTCTTGTAAGTTAAAAAAGTATTTTTGATACTAAGGTTCGACTTACTTTCGAAATTAGTGTCTTACTTGTGTTAGAAGATTAAATACTTTAAAACTCACTTAATTGTAAGTAATTTCTTGAGCTTAAGCAAACATGCACAAAATAGTGGTTGGTATTCATTCATAAGAGCATCTCCAATAGACTCTTTGAACATAAGATACTCACTATTTTAAAAAATCAACTCTTAAAATTATGTTTCAAAAACTCTTTAAATTAATATTTTAATTTAGGGAGAGCCACACCCGTTTTCTAGAATTAAATGCATTCAAAGTATATCAATTTTTAATGAAGGAAAATAATATAATAATTCGGAGGGAAGCTAGTGAAAATAAAAGATAGGGAAAAACAATAAATATTTTTTGAGTAGTAAAATTAAGTGTTATATAACTCCCTAAATTTATAGATTCTTTCTAAATTGTAGTATGTAGAATATGCCCTTTAAAAATAGAGAATCTCTTAGAGATTCTCTAAGCGAATAATTGAATTAGTTCTATAAGATCATGAACTTAAATCATTTGCTAAATGGTGGAAAATTCATTATAAATGTACTCTCTTTGTATTGGAAGAACTTTCTTAGCGCTTGTTTGATATGAGAAGTGATTCTTTGAAAAGTGTGGTTTTCTTTTCTTTTTTTGTTCTTTTTTTTTTTTTTGGTCGAATATTAAAAAAGTAGTGAAACTTTATGGAGAAACGTGAAAAGTGATTTTTTTTTATTTTTTTGTGTGGGAGAGAAGTGATTCTCTAAGAATGAAAATCAAACAAGGGCTTGATTTGATTGCAGGCACTGAGGAATTTGTTCTCTCATTTTCAGGTTGTTGGTGATATGAATGCTGTAAAGAATGCTGTAGCAATTATTTCTTCACGCTTAAGAGAGAGTCAACATCGTGATAGAGGCCATTTGCATAATCGGCTACATTCGCCTGAGCGTTTCTTTCCTCCAGATGATAATTTTATTTCTATTAACTCTACATCAAGAAAATCATCTGTGGAAGGACCGAGTTATGGATCAAGGATTCCTGCTGGTTCCAGGAGCAATAACTATTCTTCGCATTCATCTGGATATCTTACTGAATCTGTCCCTGAATCTGTGGCTGACAATGCGCAAGCTTTCTCTAGTGAAGATCTCGTGTTTCGAATACTTTGCCCAGTTGCCAAGGTTGATAGTGTTGTTGGGGAGTCAAATGGGTTTATGGAGTTGCTTCAAGAAGAAATAGGTGTGGATGTTAAGGTTGCAGATCAAGTTGCTGGCGCGAACGAACACATAATTATCATTTCGTCTGAGGAGGTACATTTCCTTATCTCTTAGCCCAGGTCGGTTGAGTCTAACAGTTGTGTGGAGGGGGGGATTAGAAGAGGAAGTAAAGGCTAAATGTCACCTTGTTCAGAAAAGAGCGAGGAAGTAAAAGTACCAATCCTTCTGGGTCAGTTTTACTTCCCCTCCCAAATTGGAGGAAAAAGGTGTTAAAAGTAGTGAAAAGTCTAATCTGACCTCAATTCAATATGCTGGCTAAGAGCGTCTTTTAAGCTTAGCCAAACATGCTCTAAATTATATAAAAATAATTCTATCTTCTCCATGTCCCCTCTCCTTTCTTGTGCTAGATAGAGTTGAGTTGAAAAAGTAACTTTCTTTAGGTAGGCATAAGTTGCATTAATTTTTCTTCTTGTGGTGGAGACCCAACCATTGTTCCCAAAAGTTTAGGCTTTAGGGGATTGGAATCTCACACCTTTTAGACCCTAACAATACCCTACGGCCCAAATCCGGCGTCCACGGCAGCCCACTCCAAGACGACCTTCGCATTATCAGCCGGCCCATCCACTTGGCTGCTGATATTCGGCACTTTGCTTGGGTCGCCCCTTCAGGGATTCGAACCCAGAACATGGGATTGCTCTGATACCAATTGGTGGAGATCCAACCATTGTTCCCAAAAGCCCAGGCTTAAGGGGATTGGAATCCCACACCTTTTAGACCCTAACATCTTGCCTTCTTGGATTTCTATATTTTTGTTCAATTTTTTCTTAAAATTTGAATATATTATTGCATATATGTTCTGGATCAGGATTTGTCTTGCATTTTGCATTTACCACAAGGCCTTAATACTTTATTTATATATGTCGTAGGGCCCTGATGATGAGCTGTTCCCTGCTCAAGAAGCTTTATTGCATATTCAAACCCGCATTGTCGACCTCGTCCCTGAAAAAGATAACATTATCACCACTCGGTTACTTCTGCAGTCGGATGAAATTGGATGCTTAGGGTTAACGGATGGATCGTTTCCTGAAATGAGGAAAATAACCGGTGCAAACATACACATTTTGCCCGCGGAAGAACATCCAGCATTTGTATCAAAGACTGATGGAATTTTACAGGTTTGCCAGTTTATATACTTGTGATTCTAGAAGTCTCATATTCATTTAATACATGTGTGCTTCTGTGACTTTCTATGGTACTTGTTTGGTGATCCAAATCATAAGGTACTGTCTGCAGTATCATACAAATCGTATGAAACGAGAGCTTGATTGATTCCAGGCATGCTTGGGTGTGCTTAAAAATTACTTTTCTACGTTAATCTTAGTATCTAGGTTTTGATAGTTAAACTTTGGAAATCACCTTTGGGTAAAATAAGAGAGTTCAAAGTAACTTTGAGATTTGTTGTAAGCTTAGCCAAACATGCGGTAAGATGATTTTGGCATTTCTTAATTTCCACTTTCATGCGCAGATTGTTGGGGAGATCAAAGCTGCTCGAGAGGCTTTAGTCGAGGTAACATCAAAGCTAAGGAGTTACATTTTTCGAGAATTCCTTGAACCGGATGCTCCAACTCCCGTTTCTGCTCCTAACCCTGCGGAGGTGGAACACAAGGCAACTTCTAGCAACAGCATTACTCAATCTCAAGAAATTCGTTCCGGATATAGTCCAACCAAATCAACTCATCAGAGTACACCAACTTTAGTGACGGAACAGCAAGCAAAAGTAAGTAATTTAGTATGCTTCTTTCTTCTGAAGCCCCACTGTTTTTGCTGTTGCTGTTGCTGCTGCTGCTGCTATTACTATATCTTGAATGCCTCTTATTTTAAATTTTTCAGCGAACAATAATTTCCAGTCCATCCTTTCTCTTTTATGCATGTAGCCAGATATTCGATCATTCCAAAGCATTTGTTTCACAAATATGATTTTTCTTACAAAGTTTCCAATTGGGTTAAATACTCCTGTTAGTGAAATTTCATGTTGGTCCTTTCATTTCATTTTGTTTCAAGTTGTTCATCAAACTTTTTCTGTTATAATTTGTGGCACTTCATCCGTGTGTGTTAGTCTGACTATTGGAAAAGGTGACATGGCCGTCTACTTATTTGCCAACTAGATTGCTAGGTCAACTTTTCAGTTAGTCAAATTATCGGGCATAGACTAAATGATCAAGTTGTAACAAATGTTTAAATTCAGTGACCAACTACCAACTAAATGAAGTTTAGTGATGAAAGTTCTCTGACCACCGTTGTTTTTAACCTGTTTCCAATTTCTATAATGTCAACTTGTCCAGTGAGGTGGGTGATGGCTGTGGCTGACTGGGTTCCTTTGGCATGGACTTTGTTGCTTGGATTCTTATTTCTTACAATCACCCAATTTCGTTGCTCCTCACTTTCACATTTTAAAACTGTCTACTTTATTTGCAGGATGTGGGGCCCTCGGGTATTGAAACGGTAAAGCAAAATGGAAGTGAACGTCGTGAAGATATTCCCAATATATTGAATAGGTAGTGAACTTTTGTTCATTTTTCTTATGGTGGAATTTCATGTTAATATCATTTCATAGTCATTGTGCATTCATTTTCGTTTCCCCAGAATCTCTGTACCACTTGTTACCAGAAGTACACTGGAAATTGTTATAACACCAAATGTGGCATCCAAACTCGTAACAAAAACAAGAAACAAGCTAACTCTCATCAGTGAGGTTAGTCGAGGATCTATGGTTTATCTTACTCTTTGATATCATCTTCAAGCAAGGAGATTATATGACTTAATGACATAAAATTTGATGCAAACAGCTATCAGGAGCGAATGTTAAACTGATGGAAGATAGACCGGAGGTAACGGAGAAGATCATTCAAATATCAGGTACTCCGGAGCAAGCTGAGAGAGCTCAGAGCTTGCTGCAAGGATTTATTTTGAGCAGTAAGTCCCTCCCTCTCCCCCACCCCCCAATCACCTGACTGGCAAAGGAAAAAAAAGAAGAAAGAATTGAACTTATTACCCTTTCTCACCTCTGTCTCTTGGCATGCCTGGTAAGATGGAATGCACAGTACTAGACAATATTAGGCAACAAAAATAATCTAAAATGTTGTCTACTAGTACTGTCAGTCCTATACACTAAAGGGTGCGTTTGGCACACAGAATTAGATCATATAAAAATAACCTTCAGTACTCTACCTACTGGTAAGGATATTATAGCGGATTAAGGCGGATGGTATTTTTTGATTTCACAATTCAAAAGAATGTCATTTATCATTTCCTTTCTGGCCTAAAGTATCTCCAACGTCGCATTATATTATCCTGTGTGCCAAATGCAGCATAAATGAATACCAGACACATAGTATGCCTACATTTTTGTCAATTATGTGATACTGTATCTACTTATTCAGCCGAGGAAGATGGCCCTTAGATGTCATCAAGCGTGCATGACTCTATTGAAGAGGCGATGAGATTTTCATCAGTAACCTGAGTTTTCTATTTCTAGCCCTTCGGATTCTTGTTCTGCTCCATTACCCAAGCAGTGGGGCTGCCTGCCTTCCCGTACAAGAAAGCTTACTAGCCAAGAATGTACAAATCGAAAATCACTTGTCATTTAAGGGCAATGCCAAGAACTCTATGTTTGTATGGTGCAGTGTACCGAGTTTTCTGGATAGATCCTAGGATGGATTTGTATTTCACTCAATACATGCTTTGTCATTGTTCTGATGTTTGTTTACAAAATTATTTTGAGAGAAATGGCTTATGTAAAGTGGATCAGTTTGAAGCTTAGCAAAGAGATTCTTGTTTTGCAATTTGCTCAAAAACAAATAGCAAATGGTTCCTGGTGACCTCTGGTTGAAACAAAATTCTTTTGTCGTTTGGTTGCTCATCTGCAGATGCCTAGAATAATCCATTTCAAATCTCCTCGACTATGTGATAGATGCTGCAGAAGATTTGGACATAGCTCCACTCTTTCGCCATATCCAAATATTGCGAGATGAGGAAGGGGTTCAACACAGGACATTAGCTGAGAACCCTAGCCGACTATCATTTAGGCCATCCGTTATCGCTAGGCAATGTCGACCTATACCTAATCCTGTCAGGTACTTGGCTTTGCCTTCCCCTTCACCTTCTGCTCGTTTTATCTGGTTGTGTTTTTCAACCTCTGTTCTCTCATTGCTACTAGTCCAAGTCTTGAAGCTGGAAGTGCTCACAAGATGAGTCATTACATATGCATTTACAGGAAGTTAACGAGACATGCTATCAAAATTACAAAAAAATGGGTTTAATTTTTCCGTAGATGCACAAAGTTTCAGGTTCACAAACATGAGGACTCTTTAAGGGCTTTTGAGCTTAGCAGCTGAACAAATACAGGACCGGTATTCTTTCTTGTTTTTTTCTGAATCGGAGATGCCCTAGTGCATCAACAAGTAATCTAACCATCCAGAAGAGCCTTCTGGGCCGTTGTTTATATGGAAACAATAATGACGCGTTCAGTAAATGGACTCGATAGTTTTAAAAGAAGTTAACAAAAAAATCTTACGGGGTGTGAACTTGTATTATTTGCTTATATTTGTTTCTGATTTCGATTTATTTACTTATTATTTCTCCATAATTGAGATTGTATCTTAATTCCTAATAGTTTTGTGCGGATTGACAAACCGCGAATTATTTTAAAAAATTCATTTTGATACAAGCAACGGACAAGCACGAAGAATAGCACGAGAAATGTGCAGCAAACGACAGGAGGGAGTAGGAACCTCATATGACAGTTTACACGAAAGAGAAAGGACTAATACATGCTTAATTTCAATTAAAAGTGTGACAGATTATGGTATGGAGAGGCTCAAAATCGAAAAAATTGACTCGATCAACCCAGTGCAGTAATCACGAGGGATGACAGCATGTTCTGCTCGGGAAAAATAAATAATAAAAATGCATCGTGTGCTGGCACGAGGACAAATTAAGCTATTTATGTTTAGTCCCAAATTGTATAGGAATTGTTGGGATTGACTCAAATTATTGAAATAAAGAGTGAAATATCATAAAAGTTGAATGGCCTATGATAATTTGAATGAATATTGGGACTTGTGTGTAATATTTGCCATAATATATAACATAGATTTTAGGCTCCTGCATGGCAGCATTGTGAAAAGTTACAGTTACAATTCTGCTAAAAGCATTGTGAAATGGAAGGTGAAAACTGAAACCTGGAAAAGAATATATAACTCTATAGTGCGATTCAAGCAAAAAAAAAAAAGGTAAATCTCAATGCTGAGAAGTGTGATCGTTTTTCATTTCTCATTTCTGTTCCCGTAATTAATATTCATCCAAATAAGTGTATAAAGTCTCGTCTTTCTTCGACTTGCGTCGACTGAGCAATGCCTTCAAAAGGCGTTTACTTTTGCTTGGAAATTGTTCTATATCTTTCGGGTTTTCTTTCTCAACGCGAAAGTGCATTGAAGCCGATTTTTGAGGTTCTGAAATGTACTGTCAAGAGAAACAGAAAACGTAAATTGAAGAAAACGATAATAGAAGTTCATTGAAAGAGAAGAATACCTGTTGTCTTCCAAAAGAGGGATTTGAAGTGGTTGGCCGACTCCGATTTGGGGTTGTTTGCCGAGAACTTTTTGGTGTGTTTGGCTTACTAGAGAGGGATCCCGAACGCAAAAGTGGAAAGCGGAATGGTGAGACTGTTCGTTTTTCTGATGTATTAACGCAAAGAGCAGAAGAATCATATTCACAAGAATCGTTATACATTTGAAAGAGAGCGGAAAATGTGAAATTTGTAGGGTTAAAGATGACAACAGTTTCAATACGAAAACAATGGCCGGAACAAACCTATATCTTTTCTCGTGTCGGTACCAGAGAATGAAAAGTTTCCAGGTTGCTGAGCGAGTTGTGGAGATGGGGAAGGAGAGCGTCCTTTACTGTGAGACCACCGACATAAACATCTTCGTTACCTTGTAATTTAAGAGGTGATATAAGATGAACGTCAATGCATGACAATCGAACTTACATGACTATCGATGATGGATTATCTCCAATTGTAGCTCGAATAGCTGCAATAGAATTAGCTCACAAGATATACAAGTTATGCACGATGACAATTCAAAGCCTGAGTTCCAATAAACTTTTTAAGGTCAGTAGGGAAGATACGGCAAATAGTGAATTACCATTCTTGAACTGATGCCAGTCATCATCATCATCTAGGTTGCATCCTTGAAACTTCAACTTAGTACGGATCGCACCATGCATGGTCTCCCCCACTAAACAGAAAAATCGAAACACTTCTTGATAAGTGAACACCGAAATCTCTATCACATAATAAAAAGAGAAACATCATGAAAGAAGCATAAAAACAGCAAAATTATCCCCAAAAAATCGTAGTTCAGTGTAATTGCCTGGCAAGATGTACCGTTTATGGTACTTGGGAGCATCTATCGCCAGTGATTGCTGAGAAAGGCCTGCACGATCAATATACTCATGGCACATCCTTAGCCTCTAAGAAAAACCACATAATTCAATAAATAATCAAATACGAAATTAACTTTCTTCCACTGAGTCTGGCGAGTCCTTAAAAAAAAAAATTGTAAACAACGCCAACGTCATACTAGTATCATGTTCAGCTATGCTTAAGAATTAAAAGTTACTTTTAAGCAACTTTTTAGTTTTCAAATATGTTTGGGTAAGTTACCTGTTCGATACATGATAAACGGAGCTTTGTTCTGGTAACTTCATCAACCTTCTCATCCAACAAATCATTCACCTTATAGGACACAGAGCCCAAATGGTCTACAGTATTCACAAGAGCTTTAATGGCATAATCCTTCACTGTATTCACCACTCTGTACGTTCAAGAATTCTTTTAGATAATAAAAGTCAATACAAAATCCTCTTCGAGTAAGCGATTTGACCACAACCGGCAAAATGAAAATCTTCAAATACAACTCACATATGGTTTTGGTCATCATCGTTGATATAAGAAAACTCGAAATAGTCTGCAGCTGAGTAGAGTTGTTTCCTAATATTTCTCAAATCCTGAACAAACAAATGCAATATGTGAAAATTCGAAACTGCATTTAGGAGGGTCAAAAGGCAAAATTGTTCAAATATATGCTTTGTTAAAAGCAAAAAAGAAATGTTATGATTTTCTATGATAATTGCAATAAGATGCAACACGAGAACAAGCAGTTACGTGCACCACTTGTCATATTCAAGTTCTTCTTTTCTTTAGAATTTGTTTTCTTCGTCCTTCTTAGGCCACGGTGCACCGATATGGACACGTTCGACATGACACATTTTGGACAAGTCGACACATGAGTTTTTAAACATCGCCGACAAATTAATTATTTTTTAAAATTCTTCATTTATAATAGTATAAATTTTAAGCCTGTTTGAGCCATCCTCTTTTTTTTTTAAATACAAAAGTGTATTTAGAATAGTGATTTGATGGAAAATATGTGGTTAAAAAATAAGTTGCATTTGGGTATAATATTATTATATTGAAGAAAGTGTAATTGAAAATAAGAAAGAAAAATATATTTCGAAAATAATGAGGATCAAACATGGTTTAGTTTTATATTTACTAATTTTTCTTATTGAAATATTTTAAATATGAGTACCTATATGTTATTTAATAATAACTTTGAGTTAAAAATATATAATATTTATATTAAATAAAGAAAAATGACTGTGGTATAGTGTTCCAAGGAGTACCGGTATTCGACACATGTCGAACACGAACACGTCACTCTATTTGAAATGTCCGTGCAACACAATAGTTAGGACTCAAAAGTGACATTGAAATATAACCATAAAATAACATGTGTGTATTTGTGAGACGACCACCTCCCCCCAACCATGGGGTAGGGATCGGGGTGGAGCTACTGCCCACAAGCTATAAATAAGTAAACAATATAAAATACCTCAAGGCTATCGGAGAAGAGCATGCTCTGCTGCATAGAAATCTCATCATAACTGGCTGGCTCCTGAGGGAAGGACATTGAAGCAGTTGAAGTAATTGTCTCCATGAAAGAGTAACCAAGTGGTGGTAGCTAGAAGGTCCTTATCCTGTAACAACCATTCCTGTCTACATTAAAACCCTGCTTCTGATCTTAAGATAGTTAAGAACTTTGGCACTCCTCTTAGGTGGCATGTCCGTGTTCCTCGCATTTGAGACAAACCGCGGGGCGTATCCTACTTTTTAAATATTCTACTTCAAATTTTAACATGCCATGGGCACTTTTCCGGTGCTTGTTGGATAGGCCAAGTGGCGTGTCCTGTATTCTAGCACTAAAATTGAACAGAACGTCCGACAATAAATTAACATCATGATAAACAGAACCTAGCGTAACCAAGTTTACAGCACACACCCCACCAAGATAATTATTTCCATAGCTTCATCAACGACGAAACATAATTTGCTCCGGCCGGAACCTTCAGAACTACAAGAATCTTTAGTTAAAATGGGATTCTAACTCAGCACCTTTGGATTGAGATTTTAAGAAGAGTTGATCTCCGATGAACTCGAGCTCGATTAGATGAAAGTCGTAAACTGAGTTCGGGGGAGTTATTGTCTATATTTAGCCTTTAAGATTCCTCTACTTCTTGGGAGTAGCAAAAACAATAAATTTATAGAAGAAACTAAATTCCAAAAAGTCACTCTTGTCCAGTACACTCCCATTGTTCATAAGACAAGTATATTCCAACATAAAGTAGTATAAATCTCAGTAGCTAAAAACACATGAATATGGTTGCAATTTTGCATTCAAAATCCAAACGACAACAAAGAATAATAAATAAATTTTAGGCAGAAATTCTATACATGTAAGTCAAAAATAAATTAATCAAGAACTCACCTTAACTTCTAAATTCTGAGCTTTCTCCAACTTTCCGAGGAATCAAAGAAAAACCCACAAGCAAAAACGCTACATAATTTCTCCTTTTTGTAGCGATATAGAAAGTATAGACCGGGCACCCACTTTCACATTCAACTTGATCACAGAATATGGCTTTGAAGAAAGGCAAAAGATAACATATATAGGCCCATCCATGGACAAAGACTAATTTTGTTTGGTACAAAGATTTTGACTAAACAAAAGAAAAACGACAAGTTTTTTGGGTCGTTTTGTGGGGTATTTGAGGTTGACGGACTAAGCAATTTGCAGAAGAGGGGAAATGGAAGCCGAAAAGACACCAATTGAATTGCCATTGAGGCAAAAGTGTGTACAAATTCAAAGGCAAATGAAGCATTTTAGGTGAGAGTGCGCTTCTTGGAGCCGATAACTTGTCTAATCATTGCCTCTTTAGCGGGTCCCCGGTCATTGGGGTTAATTCTGAGACTTCTTTGTTTGGTCTTTTTTCAACTCAATACTTGTAATTTTACACCCTATTTGAGTCACGTTATTCTCTCTAAAATGTATTTTAAATGGTGTTTTGATTGAAAATATGTGATTAAAAAAATAAGGATTTTTTTTTAAAATTTATGTGTAATATTATTTTATTGAAGAATGTATTGTTGAAAATAAGAGAGAGAAATGTATTTTACAAGAATTAATATCAAACATGGTGCTAGACTTGTGTGATTCCATCATTCTCAAAATATATTTTTCTCTAAGGCCCTGTTTGATGGGCAGGCTTTTCCATAGATTTTTTTTTTTATTTTCCAACTTTTGTAGTGTTTGATAGGTAAAATTTTACTCGAAAAATGTTTTTCCCCCTCCTCCTCACGCGCCTATTTTCATGGATTTCGTGGAGTTGGTTTTCTTTTGGTTTTGGTGGAAAATTATTTTCCAGCTTTTTTTTTATATAATTGAAAAAAATCCTAGACATAATGGTAAAAAAAAATTCACTTTTATTGACAATTCTTATGCAAAACAAATCCAAATGAGTGATATTCAATGTAGTAATTTTTGTTTTATTATTATTATTATTTTTTTTTTTACAATTGGAAGAAATTCTAGACCTAATGGTAGAAAAAATTATCATTTTAATGGACAATTTCCATAAAAAACGAAGACAAACGGACACCAAACTTTTAACAATTTTTGAAAAATTATATTAATTAAACAAAATTAATTACAATTTTCAGTAAAATAATCTCTAAGCAATTTAATTTACTGTAAAACATTTTCTTTCCGCTCATTTCCATATTTGCAATCAAACGGACCTTAAATTTTTTTTAGTCACGCATTATTCAATAAAATAATATTAAACACAAACTCAAATATTCTCTTTATTTTTTAATTACACATTATCCATCAATCATTATTTAAAAGTGTNAAAAAATTATCATTTTAATGGACAATTTCCATAAAAAACGAAGACAAACGGACACCAAACTTTTAACAATTTTTGAAAAATTATATTAATTAAACAAAATTAATTACAATTTTCAGTAAAATAATCTCTAAGCAATTTAATTTACTGTAAAACATTTTCTTTCCGCTCATTTCCATATTTGCAATCAAACGGACCTTAAATTTTTTTTAGTCACGCATTATTCAATAAAATAATATTAAACACAAACTCAAATATTCTCTTTATTTTTTAATTACACATTATCCATCAATCATTATTTAAAAGTGTAGTCTTTGCCAAATAATGGGGCTTGAGAAGAGAAAAGGTTATAGATATTTTGATTTTTTTATATATGTTAGTCACAAAATTAACAATATAAAAAAGAAAAAAGGAAAAGGAAAAGGGAGTTAAAAAATTGTAATTCTTTCACGTGGTAATGCATTAATCAATTCGACATCTTGTTTGGCACATATTAATATTTTCATTCGCATTTTTCTACTCATTTTCAACCACACATTCTTTAATAAAATAATATTTTTCATCACATCAATAATTTTTCTTTTTTTTTCAACCACACATTTTTCATCAATCTACTATTTCAGAATACATTATTTCAAAATAATGTGGCTCAAATACACATCAAGATTGCAATTTAAAATGACGTATACCTATTTACTACGAATTTAAAAGGCAAACATGAAAAATCACTTATTAATTTTCTGAAAAAGTGTGTGGAAACTATAAATTAAAGGCATATGACTACAAGCTTGAAAGAGTGACTATAACTCTTGTTAATAAGATAAAGGTCCATTTGATTGTAAGTGTGGAAAATGGGTAGAAAGAAAATAAATTACATGAAATTGAATTACTTAAAATTTGTTTTATTGGGAATTGTAATTAATTATATTTGATTGGTATAATTTTTCAACTGAAAAATGTTAAAAGTTTGGTGTCCGTTTGACTTTGTTTTTAAGAAAATTATCCATGAAATTGATAATTTTTCTACGATAAGATCTAGAGTTTGTTCCAATTGTAAAAAAAATAAAAAATAAAAAATTACCATAACAAATATCATTTCGTTTGACTTTGTTTTGTATATTTTCAACCACACATTTTTCGTCAATCTACTATTTCAGAATATATTATTTCAAAATAATGTGGCTCAAACACACATCAAGATTGCAATTTAAAATGATGTATACCTATTTACTACGAATTTAAAAGGCAAACATGAAAAATCACTTATTAATTTTCTGAAAAAGTGTATGGAAACTATAAATTAAAGGCATATGACTACAAGCTTGAAAGACTGACTATAACTCTCGTTAACAAGATAAGGGTCCATTTGATTGCAAATGTGGAAAATAGGTGAAAAAAAATAAATTACATGAAATTGAATTACTTAAAGTTTGTTTTATTGGGAATTGTAATTAATTATATTTGATTGGTATAATTTTTCACCTGAAAAATGTTAAAAGTTTGGTGTCCGTTTGATTTTGTTCTTAAGAAAATTATCCATGAAAGTGATAAT
>CAIGRH010285574.1:0-10866 GCA_903798295.1 Fraxinus nigra | reverse complement strand
TTGTTGTAATTGACATTCAATTCCTTGTTAAGACTTGATATCCTCTCTCAAAATATAGCAATTGGTCCTTTGTTTTTGATGAATTGTATGATATTATTGTGTATAAAGATGTAAAAGAATAATTTTTCAATTGTATTTTTTGTTTTGTATTTATAAAAGCCAGAAAATAGATCAAAATAGCGCTCAATTTGGGTTCCAAAAGAGTTTGAATCGCGAAAAAAAATCGCTGATTCATCTACAGAAATAGCCCCGTGCACACAAGCATAACTACCATGCACGTGCCATTAAGCCAAATGGCTCTCAGGTCATGAAAGTTAATGTATTGCGAGCGGGCAAAGTTTGAATAGTGAAAGGAAACTGCTGATTTATCTACGAAAATAGCCCCCATGTGCATACAAGCATAAACCACGTACGCGCCATTATGCTAAATGGATCTCGGATCATGAAATTTAGTGTATTGTGTGCAGGTAGAAATTGCCCCCGTGTGCATGCAAGTTCGCATCGTTTCGTCTCTGTACTACTTTCAGTATTTTGATTATAACTTTCTTTCCTAATATCCAATTTATGTGATGTGAAGTGTGTTGGAAAGAGAAATCAAAGAGATACAATTCTCATAGAAATACAAAGTTTCCAATTCGAATGTTTACTATCTGAAAAATTGATCTCAATTTGAGACAAAATATGAAGCATAACTTTTTCGGTTGGAAATTGATTTGTAAAAATAATTTAACTATATTTTACTCATTTGACCTCCAATTGCATCCAGTTGATCCTATATGATCTTCAGTCATCGATTTGTGGCCCGAATCACCTATTGAATGTTACACTTTGCCCCTCCCCCCGGAACTTTGAATTTCTTTCATTTTTGCCCATTTTTCTTCTCTTTCTTCCAATTCACCCAATTTCAATTGAGTTCAACTTAACAAACATAATTAACATATAATTAAGTTATAGCTCATCCAAATCACTAACAGATACTCTAATTTAATGACCTAGATAAATATGTAAAATACACTTATCAAACATCCCCAAAACTTGAACATTTGTTTATCTTCAAACAAAACTATAACATAAGTTAACAAAAATTTTAAACANATTTGATGTTTACACTTTGGTCCCCAAACTTTGGATTTCCTTCGTTTTCGCACATTTTTCGTTCATTTCTTCTAAATCCACTAATTTGCAGTGAGTTCAACTTAACAAACATAATTAACATATAATTAAGTTATAGCTCATCCAAATCACTAACAGATACTCTAATTTAATGACCTAGATAAATATGTAAAATACACTTATCAAACATCCCCAAAACTTGAACATTTGTTTATCTTCAAACAAAACTATAACATAAGTTAACAAAAATTTTAAACACACATGGTTAGATAATTTACCTTTGGTCTTAGGATTGGAATATATGTATTAAAATTATAAACTACTACAAAATCACAGTGCTAAAATTATTTTCTACTTATTCAATGCAAAACTGACGTGTGTGTGAAAATTCATGTAAAGTATCATAAATTTTAAAGTGATTCAATTCTCGACCCTCAATAGTCAAATATGTCATTTCTTCACTCGTAAGATTAATACCCCCCCAAACTTATTCCTTGTACTTTTTTCTCAAGGTGTGATCTTATAAAGTTGAATTTATATACTAATCCTTACCCTCTTTAGTTTGGTTGTATCTTACTAATTGCAGTTCGACATATCAATAAATGAGGATTCTCTTTATTTTTTACTGCTTCAACCTCCAAAAATCAACTAAGTTAATAATTCCTTGTCAAATGTCCAATTCTCTCAAATAAGTATTTGGGCCTAACCAAGGCATGAAGCACGTAATTTTTTTGTATATATTTTTCTTTTATTGATTTTTCACATCTTATATGCAAACTCCTCTCTGTTAAGCTTTTTAAATGATCATTGTAACGAGCTTTCAACTGATAACTCCCAAGTCACTTGACATTAAGGCACAAGGTTTTAGATACCTTTACATGTTTAATCACTTGAGTCATAAAGGCTACTAATAAAAGTTTCACAGTGAGACAATATTTTTTCTTCTTTTTTTATATAATGATTAGTGCAATACCCCTTATTAAACAATTATTCTCAAAAATAAACATTTAACTTAAGATTTTTACCTAATTTTCATATCACTGACCTTAAACAATCCATACAAAATTTAGCACATATGGAATCCACAATCATCACAATGTCTCCCTACAACAACTCAATCACCCCAACTATCCTAGAATTAGTTTAAGGATGATTAATGTAGTGGTTATCTGAATTTAACATCTAAGGTCTACTAATTAAATTTTTTTTTCAACCTATTCAAATTTTGAATCAAATTATTCTTTCATGATACAAAACACTCAAAGATATCAAGTTTTACATGAATAAGCATAAATCAGCCATAATATGAAACTTTTCCACAATTTATAATATAATACATGATTCCAAATATATGCATCATAATAGGCAAAATTATCTAACCCAAACAAGTATACAAAAACAATAAATAAGTTGAAAATATTTTTTTTTAATTTTCATTTTTTTTTTTGCACTCAAATAAGTACCCCGACCAATAAAAACTTAATATTTTCCACCTCAAACTTATAACATACATTGTTCTCAATGTCTAAAAATATAATAAGAAATATATAAAAATTAAGGGCATAGAAATGAACAAAGTATTCCCCTGATATATATTTGAAGGCGGTATATGGACTAACATGAAAGTTCTGGCTCTCTATATATATTCTCTTGTCCAATGTGTTCAAGTGTTGTGTTCTTTCAAAATAAAAAAAGATCAATCATATCATAAAACAATTTATATTAAGCTCTAACACATCTTAAGGGAAATATGAGAATGAAGATGCCATATACTACTAAAAGAAATAAAAATTACTAAACTACTATAAGTAATAAGATTTACTAATCATATATTCTATAAAGCAAAATAAATAAAAGAGAAGAAAACTGGGTTGTCTCTCAATGTGCGCTTATTTATAGTCATTAGCTTGACTTTGATGTTTTGCTCATGAAATTTTGAAGAAAGATTTTGATGCCTTGCTTAGTTTACTTCTTTTGACTTTAATCCACTCTTCGTTGTTTCTCCAGATTTTAACACTGATTCATGATGTTATATGACTTGTCTATTCCATCCGATTTGAAATCAACTATCTAGACTTTTTCCTCCTCGGACTTAATGACAAATTCAATTGTTGGACAATCAATGATGTTGAAAGAATGTGTGTTAGTTTCATAATCATTAATTGCAATTCTTCGCTTGGTTTCTTTGTGATTAGTTTGTCATCCTCTTTATGCTCTTCTTTTATAATTGATATCACCTTGAGTTGAAGGGTCGGTTCACTGTCTAAATTCACCAACAATAGTAATTCTTTCCTTTCAGCAGTTCAAGCGGATTATATCCCAACCTTTTAAATTCGTCCCAGAATACAGAATCTCTCGTGCGTATTTTACTTTCATTCAACATAGCAAGTTCATTATAATATTTTGCAAGTATCTCCTCGTTCAATAGGGAAGGCAACTCCCTTAAGAATGATGTCATTGCCTGGATGTGTAGATACATATTCTCCCTCAAGCATGTAACCTTCATCAGATTTGTCAATTGCTTATTTCCGATATCTTAAATATTGTTTAAACCGTAGAAGTTTGGACATAAAGGAATTAGTGCATGTATACAAATGTTGCCTAGTATAATGCATTCCATTACAAAGCTCGCAATTTGTTTTTTTTTTGCAAACATATCCTTGCCATCCAAGTCGTGCTGAATTATTGTAATTGTTTTGTTGTTCTTGCTATTGTTAGAATCATGCTCGTACTGTTGAATAGTTCTTGTGAGAATACGAAACACAAGATAAATAAAGATGGGTAACCAAAATTGACAAAAACAAAACAAATAAATTCGAATCCTATATAAGCTAATAAGTTCAACCTAAATACTTTATTCCTCGTCAACGACACCATAAACTTGTTCGTGCGAAACCTGTAAGCGAATAAGATCGTTGACAAGTAATAGCTTTAGTGAGTTAAGAGTAAAGTCCCACGGGGAATAAATTTAATTCAAGTTTACAAATTTTGTATGAAATCAAATTATGTAAACAAAAGAGATTTGATTTTTATGATTATTCTAAATTAATCTAATAAAGCTGAAAAAGTAGAGTTGTATCAAATTATGGATGATTGTATTGGATTTTGAATCCACCAGTTGCTATCTATTTCAATTCTTGATTTGTAATTTAGTTACGCTCATGCGTTTTTTACAATCGATAAACTTATGATATATAATTTTCTTTTCCAAGACAAATTAAATCTATCCTAATCATTATTTCAAGCCCGAATTCAAATGATTATAATACATTAAAGTTTAGATTATCAATATAATTGCAGCTGTGATAAATATTATTCCTAACATCTATTGCACATAGGCTAATTTTGCAGCGTTCTAAGCTTATTGTGAATTTTCTAACACTATAGAAGCAACTAATTATCCAATTGGTGGCGAATCAATTACATAATACAATGAGTATGCAAAATTAATAAAAAGACACAAGAAATAAAATAAATTATTAGTTTTGAATTAAAACAAATAAATAACAGGATTCATCTTCATCCAATAACAAAACGGATTTAGTTTAGCATATCAATATATAAATTATAAGAAGAATAATAGAAAAACATATCACAAATCATGATAGAATGCAAAAGATATTGATCTTCAATTCTAAGGTTGAATTCTTCAAAATCTCAATGAAATGACATTCAATTCCTTGTTAAGGTTTGATCTCATCTCTCAATATATAACAATTGATCCCTTGTTCTTAATGAATTTTATGATATTATTGTGTATGAAGAGGTGAAAGAGTGGTCTTTCAATGTGTAGACCTTGTTTTGTATTTATAACAGTCAAAAAATAGGTCAAGATCATGTTCGATTTGGGTTTTAAAAGAGTTTGAATCGCGAAAGGAAACTACTAATTCATTTGCGAAAATAGTCCACGCGTGCATAGGCACAAGTACCGTGCATGTGCGGTTATGCCAAATGGTTCTCGAGTCATGAAAGTTAGTGTATTGCGCACGTAGGTTCACGTCATTTCTTCTCTACACAGCTTTTGGTATTTTGATCATAATTTTTTCTGATATTTAATTGATGTGATTCAAAGTGCGTTGGAAAGATAATTCAAAGGAATACAATTCTTCTACAAATACATATTTCCAATTCGAACGTTTGCTATCCAAAAAATGGGTCTAAAGTTGAAGCTAAAAATCAGGAGCATAACTGTTTCTATTGGAAATTGATTTGTAAAATAGTTTAACTATATTTCACTTATTTAACCTCCAATTGCATACAATTGATCATATATTATCTTCAATCATCTTTTTGTGGTCCGAATCAACTATTGAATGTTACACATTGGTCCCTAAACTTTTAATTTCTTTCATTTTTTCCCTTTTTTCATTTCTTCCGATTTACGCAATTTGCATTTAGTTCAACCAAACAAACATAATTAACCCATAATTAAGTTATAGCTCATCCAAATCACTAACACATACTCCAATTTAATGGCATAAATAAATGTAAAAAATATACTTATCATAAATCATTGATACGGGTTGCATTTGATGTAGACTAACAAATGATTTGACATGATTTTGTGATTTTTTTTGTATATTACTTCATTTGTTAAATATAAATAATGACTTTCGACCTTTTTTTTTTTTATAATTCATTTATTGCCCTCACTCATTAAAGTTAGACAATAATATACTTATTAATTTTTTTAATTTTTAATTTATTTTTAAAAGTTAAATTATTCAAATATATTTGGTAAACTAAGGTTTTTATCGTTTGTCAAATTCCTTAAATAATTTTAGTTGTCATCTTCTATTAGAACTAATGAAATTTCGTGGAGTTTTTCGTTTAAAGTATAGAATTCTTAAAAACATTTAAACATGCCAGGGCCATTGTTCCATGTACTCGCCCCGGGCGAAGTCCCCCGCCCTATCCTTGACCCGATTAAGCGGATAACTCCACCCCATTCGGGGTGGGGCTCCATGAGTATCAAGTTTGAAGGGTTCTTTTGACATCCCTAATCAGAGGTGTCGATTTCGCTTGCCGGCTTGGTGGCCCATGGCTCGACCAGGGTAAAGTCCAAGCCGATGCTCGGGCGTAAACCCATTTTGGGACATTGGCCACTGACCGGGCTTGCCCGTGTGGCTCGACGAGCCACACGGGAAGGCTCGTGTCAGGGGCTATTTTCGGCTCATGACAAGCCGAAAAAAAATTAAAAATTAAAAAATATGCTTGTATTTAAAAAAATCGTGAGCCAGCTCGACAATGTCCGAATCAAAAGCTCGGGTTGAGCCTAAACTTTTTGGCAAAGCAAAAGCTAGGCTCGACTCGACTCGAGCCAAAAAAAAAGTACGAACCATTTTTGCTCTGGCTGAGCCCGTGCATCAAGTTTCGGCTTGACTTGGTTTAGCTCGTTGACATCCCTATCCCTAATCCTTCTACATCCAATGAAAGGGTTTTGTCTATTGAAATACTTAAGAATGTTGTTGTAGTTAATCATTCTTTAATTATAGAAATTTGTAAATTATTAACTTATTTCTTTTATTCAACCATCTTCTTGTGGAATTTATTGAAGTTATCAATAAATGAGCATATATGTAATTTTATTCTTTTGAAAAAAATTCAGAATTGTTGAATAATGAACTTCCAATCATGGGTTGAATTGTTTAAAAAATAACTTCTAAAAATCAACTAAAATCGATCCGCTAATAAAAACTCGAAATTGATACTTTAGAAAAACCCATAACCGGTATGTAAGCGTTGTGCCCTAGGTCCAAACAAGTTTGGACGTAAACACTTTAACTGATTGATTTAATATTATTTATGGCAAGTCTATTATACAATTAAATTAATTTTCATATAAATTAATTAATAGAGTCCGTATATTCAAGTCTTTGTAACTTGTTATCCACAATGAGCTGCAAATTGTGATATATAAATTACATATGACTGAATCTTAAATTATCTATGGTCCTAAGTAATAGTGAGATATGAATATCATTATTATGGATATACCAACATGTTTGACATTTCTCATTTATGAAGTTAATAGCAGATTTCACGAGCTAAAATGTAATGATATTTAAATGAACGCTTAGATGTTTTGTTAAGAGAACAAAACATTGGAGATTCACAACACAAATTCTACATGGATAAGTAAGTATCTGAATGTTCGTTAGTGAAAATGGTCCTTCGACTTTGAAGGTCCAAGAATTGCTAACCAAGAGGGGGTGAATTGGTTATTAAAAACTTTTTTGTAAAAATAATATATACATACTCCGACACAAACAATGCCTTTTCACCATGTCAATTGACTTATGGTGTAATCCAACCCTTTATAATGCTTCGGATGACTTACAAATAATGAGCATTGATCTTATACAACATTGAGCTTTACAGGATCTCAACACGACTCACAAATTTAATAAAAAAGTAATTTTACAGTTGAAACTTTTCTCTTAATAAATAATATGATCAAATTAACTACCAAGAGAGAAATATGTTAACACTTTAATAGATAGCAATGAATGAAGCTCAAGTGTTAGGTGAGAAAGACTTTGATGAATAAAATGATTTTCAAAAGTTAATTCAATCAAAAGTTTTTCAAAATGAATAATTTGATAAATATGAATCAATGTAGCTTTGCCAAGAATATCTTAGATAAATGCTCTTAAAAGTGTTGTATTGAATGAAGAGTGAAGTGGTATTTAAAGCAGTAAAAAATGCCAAAATTTCTGCCCAACCGGACGTCTGCCTCTAAACTGAGCAACTGAAATAGTCGTTGTGCATCAGAAATCAGAATGGTGAAAAATTAGACCGTTGGACCAACCAGACGTCCTCTGGGATAAAAATTCTCCGGATTTTTCTTTTCTTGATTATTTTAACAAGTGTAGGCTTTTGAAGAACATATTCACTTAACTTTTCAAAATGAGTGTCATTGGTAAAAGATTTAAAAATCAAGTAAAGATTCCTGTCACATCGAAAATAATTTTTATGCAAACGTTTTTATGAAAATTTATCTTGTACATAAAAATTTAACTTATGAGCTTTTAGTGATTCATTGCTAAGAATCAAAGCATTTTACATTCACACATGGATTCAGAGCATCTAAGTCTAATATCTTCAAAGAATGCTTGATTTGTCGTGAATGTTTCGATTGATTTGACGCGATTGCTTGGATTCCATCTCGAGTTTCTTTGATCGTAAGTTGTGAATCGTTTGGTAGCAATCATTTTGTCTTCAATTGATCAATTTGGCCACAATAGCTATGAAGACTTGAATTCAATTGTCAGCGATAAAACGATTAGTTTGTTATAATCAAGACATGAGATCAGCCATAGGTTAACAATTTCTCCCTTTTTTATTATGACAAACAAGATGATTTGTTAAATAGGATTTAACAATTGATATCATATTGATAGAGGAATATACATTATAAAATTGATAATACAATTCGTATTCCTTCTGTCTCTTACAAATTAATAAACATACATTCAAAAGTATATAGCTGATTTTCCTTCTTTCCCTTTTTTTCATATACTCTAAGCATATATTATTATCAAATCAAATCATACATAATCATCTCACTCCATTTTCTCCCTTTTGGCATAAGTAAAAAATATAGATTACGGAATAACCGTAGCACAAAGAAATAACCATAGATAATATCAAAATAATGTCCAAAAAACCAACACCATAAAGAAAATAAGCTAAACGAAGTAAGAGTGTAGACAAGTCATAGAAACATAAAGACATATCCAAAATAGAAACAAAATCTATGACTATGACCCAGGAAGAGGTGATGGAGGGAAATGTGTGAAGTGAGTGTAGAAAGCATTTTTTGAGCCTGCATTACTGCCTATTGTGCTTGAATGGCATCCGTTGAGCTTGTATGGAGGCCTACTGAACTTGCAACTCCCGAAGCATTACACCAAGGCCATCAATGGATGATGTAAGGGAATCGATGCAGCCGTTGAGGAGATTGTAGTGATCCTCGATAAATGTGAAGCCACCAATCGAAGAACGAGGAGCACTGGAGGCATGAACATTATGAGGAGGGTGCGGAACTTGCGATATATCATCAATATCATCATCCTCATCACTTCAATGGTAGAGTCGATGGACCTGAGGTGAGGTCGAACCCTTTTTTGCGTACCACTCATTGACCACGTCGTTCTTTTACTATTTCACTCATTTAAGAGTTTGGATATTGATAGTGTCGACAGTGCAAAGTTTCATAAAGGTCTCATCATGTAGTGGAATATCAAAATAGTTAAAAAATTTGTAAGAAGCATTTCGTAAGGTAAAACTTTAAGATGACGTGTGGAATGAACAAATTCATGATACCTAATGCAATAGTTTAAAAATCTAGTTTCCACCCAACAAGAAATAAATTGAGAATAAAAAGACCAAAAAAGTTCAATTCGTCTGGATGGCCCTTTCGAGGAAGAATGATGTGTGCAATTATATTTTGTAAACCTTTACATGGATGGGTTAATTGATTTATACTGAGTTTTGTGATGTTTTCAAAAAAAATCCCGATTACCCAACAACATCCCTCGGAAGGGTATACCCTTCTAAAGTGCGATGAGTTTTGATGGAGAAAAATTTGAATATTATAGGCTCAAGCTCAAGAATATCACGAACGATAGCTTTGTGGATGGTGATACGAACATTTTTAAGTAAACACGAAATCTCATCATAGCGAAGAGTAATAACCATATTTTTATAAAATTCTTTCATAAGGTGAGGATATGCATGTTCTTCTATAGTAGCAATAGACACCCATCCCATGTTTTCAAAATACTATTCTATATGTAATGCTGGTGCTTCAATAGTAAAATTGACAAAATCAACATTTTTAACTATTAAAATGGGGGATTTTTCAAATGGGTTGATAGATACCTCGTGTTCCATGTCGAATTATTCATCGGATGAATGTGGTGGAGACCGTCTCACAGTGCTTTGAGTCTTTTTCCCGCTCTTTTGGACCCTCGACATTATAGAAGTTTGATAAGGTAGGGAAAAAGCGGACTAAGGTTCAGATTTGGGGGAATGTGAGATTTGAGGGATGAGATTTTGTAATTTTTGGATGAATTTGAAGTGTAGAGGTAATGGGCTTTCGATTTGAAAGGATAATTGATGATTTGAGTTGAAAGCAAGAAGGGTGTAGAGGAGATTTATAGAGAGAATTGAGATAAATGGATTAGAAATAGGGAAAAATTAGGTCTGGTTTCAGATATAAAGTTCTATATCGTTTTACCAGACACCCGGTTCATGATCCGGACGTCCTCTGGCAGAGCTAAAAAACTTTGTCAAACCGGATGGGGTTACCGGATGTCCGGTCCTCTTTTTTATTTGAATAAACTACCACATATAGAAGTAGAGTATGTATGAGCACATAGTATAACTTAGTTGAGTACTTCCGATTCATCAATGATGCCTAAACCTCGTCGAACATGTGAGAATCGATCAAGTGCAAGAGGTTTAGTGAAGATATCGGCCAATTGATTCTCTGTGTTCACAAATTCTAACACACTATCTTTCTTTTGTGTGTGATCTCTTAGGAAGTGATATCTAATTTCAATGTGTTTCGTTCGAGAGTGCAAGATGAGATTTTTAGACAAATTTATAGCACTAGTGTTATCACACATGATAGGTGTATGATCAAATGATAGGTGATATTCACTAAGAGTTTGCTTCATCCATAACACTTGGGCACAACAACTCGCGATCGAGATGTATTCGGCTTCAGCGGTTGATAATGCAACG
>CAIGRH010285569.1:599-22896 GCA_903798295.1 Fraxinus nigra | reverse complement strand
GGGGCAAATATTGTTTGAGGACAACGGTATCGTGATCAAATCTTTTGGTAGATATTTCAATTTTGATGTCTTGTCTTCAAGTTAGTATTTGACTGCTACAACATTATTACATTCTTGGTGTATTCTCCATTGATTTTTCAACAGGCATCGTCGGAGGATTGGCATGGTGGTGGTGGAGGGGTGTAGGGAGAGGATGAATGGGATTGAGAAGGCAGAGGTGAGCCGTAGGGGTAAACGGAAGGGGCATTATGGTGACTAGACGTGTTTTGCTTCTGTACGAGACCCATCAGAAAGAGTATGCAGAGACTTCCGTGAAGCTGAGTTGTGGAGCGAGTTGACTTTTATCTACCCTTCTCATCAACAGTTTTTCTCGATGTATGGTTGACCCCTTTTTTTACGTGGTGTGTTTTGCCCATGAAGAACCACAAGTATGCTATACAAATAGGATTAAACCGTGTGTAAGAATTTTTTTTGTTAGAAGTTTTACATCCTCTTACATGTGTGGTTCATCGGAATAAAAAATTAAAAAAATATCCACCCCCTATATTGTGTGTATCTGGTACCGTTCCATAAAACCCGCTTCTGTACATGAAGTAGGGTCCATACAAATAAGTTCAACAACAAGTTAAAAAATAGGGAGGACACATGTTGATGTATGATTGGACGGTTAGAAGGAAAAAAAAACATAACACTCAATCATTGTTTGCCACCTCCATCTCCGTCATTGAGTCTGTCCAATGAGCATTATTCATGTCAACCATGATTCACGCAAAGAATGTACAAGTATGAAACTGAAAAAGAATTTCTGTGTATATTATGTCCATTAATATCATTGGAAATATATAGAGTACAATGAATACCCAAATTAAAGTATATATACTATATAAAATATAAATACCTATTTACATTCCAGTGTAAATGTAGACAAATCAATAAACAAATCAGTGGCAATTGTTGAATGTCCAAAAAAGGACAATATGACCAAAACGACACTTTTTTTTGTGTATTAGTAAAGTGACGTCGTTTTGGTCTTTGAAGTAGCCACATCATTGCTTGAAGCCTACTTGAGTATGATTTTTAGGAAGTGATATTTTTTTTACACTTCAAATGATGAATGGAAATTGAACCACGCTATTCGTGATGATTTTATTTGGCTTTCTTATACTTGTCAACTTTATATTTCGTTGTGACCGGAAAAAAGAATAAGAATTTGTGGGTGAAATCAAGTTATGTAATGAAGTTGTTTCAAATTTTGATATAATTTTAGTTATTTCCCTTAAATGAGTAATAGCTAGTAAATTGTTGACATCTTTTACAGCTTTATGCAGTGAGGTGATGATATGTGATAGCTAACAAAATGGGTTGCAAAGGTGAAATTTGAAAACACTATCAACTTTTGTGTCATGTCACTTGTTCATTTCCTTTTTCTAGCTTCTTTTATTGTCCCTTTGTTTTGAGTCATCGTTTGCTTTTCATTTATTCTCTCATCCCTACAATTTGCACTCGATAAATTACGTGACATACGGACACAAATAACTATCAGCCCAATGCTTTCTCATTGAAAGAAGTATCGAGATATTATTGCCAAATGATAAAAGTTATGGAGAATGAAGATATGACTAATAGTCCTCTGATTTGTACCTGTTTTATTTAAACTTTACAAACATGCATGCTGGTATTAACATCATAACTCAAAATGCTGGTTCACCAGCAACCATGTCATATTATTATATCTTCTCTTTTGGAGGCAATGGTCTTTATTTAGCCGTGGATGAAAAAAGAAAGTCACGAGGATAGCTTTCAGAAAGCTTTAAATGCGCTATTTTCTGTCACTGAAGGTGAAAAATAAAAAAGGAGAATGGAAAATGGCAGAAAGGGTTATTTTTCTCGTATAATGATTTGGGAAAAATTGCAGCAGCGGTCCCTAACTTTTTAAATTTTTATAGACTTTACCTTAATATTCAATTTGTGTCAGCAAATGTTCCCAACGTTTCAAAAATATGTAACATATATTCAAATGGAATCATCCATTTGACTATTAGTTGACCAAATAAGTTGATTTTGATCAAATTTAAAATGGGTAAAATGGTGACTTTGCTATTTATATTTTATTCCTTAAAATAATTAAAACAAAATAAAAAGAAAAGAAAAGAACTGTTCATCGTCTCCCTTCTTCACCCTACACTCTAAACCAAATCAAATAAACCATCGGCCACCAGGACTCGCCACAACCGCCGTTGTAGTTGCTTCCAACGACCTTCCTCACCTATTAAATCTTCTATCCCAACCTTCATCCCAAAACAAAATCAAACCTAACCCATTTACTCCTTGAACCCAAAACTGAGGCTCGAATGTTTCTTTTTTTTTAATTGAAATCGAGGCTTCTTTGGATCAATTCTCATTAGTTCTTCATCAGTTCAACATGAGTGCATACCTCAAGCTATTTTGGCCAACAAGTTCAATACCAAGAGGTTTTGGAGTTTAGGTAATACATTCGAAAGCCTATTATAGGTTAAGCGCTTAGGCGGATATGATCATCAATGAACCTTTTGACACGCCGCCTCAAGTTTGTGTGGTAGCATTCGTTTAAAGGTGCTTATAATGTTAAAGTATGCACCTTTGCCCTCTAATATGAGCCTCTAATGTGAGCTGTACACTGGTATGGAATCCGTGAGGCTGAGCTAAATAAATCCTTGGGACCACAATAATTGTTGCAACTGAATTGATTCTTTCACGTGTATAGTTGTTATTTACTTGCTCACTACTCCAATATTGTATATAAATATTGCTTATTCTATCTTATGTATCATCTAACTTTCAATATATAAAATCAGTTCCTTGAGGATTATTTTCTCCCTGTTCTTAATTCTATCTTTTCATTAATTTTAACTTGGTATCAGAGCCTACAATGGCTAACACTGAATCCAATGAAAATACACTTTCAGCTCAACCTGATTCGAGTACTCTAATGCCTCCAGTGTTGGGAGGAAATCAGATCTCATTATATGGCATAAGCCTCACTCAAGTCCCTCCAGTCAAGCTTGACAGAAATAATTTTTTTGCTGTGGAAAAACATGGTTATGCCCATCATAAAGGGTCTTAACATCGAAGGCTTCATCACAGGAGCAAGAGCTTGTCCAGCAGAATTTCTGGCGACCCAAACAACTGGTTCTGCAGGTGCTACTATCAAAATGGTGTGTAATGCTGAATATATGAAGTGGATGTCTACTGACCAACTCTTGATGGGTTGGCTTTATTCATCCATGACACCTGAAATTGCCGTGAGAGTTATGAGATCTGCAATTTCCTTCAGCCTCTGGAATGCTGTCCAGGAAAGTTTTGGAGTGATGAACAAATCAAGAGTTACTTTTCTTATCAGTGAGCTTCAAAGAACAAGGAAGGGATCAATGAGTATTGACCAATATCTGAACACAGTCAAACAACTAGCAGATAATCTTGAAATTGCTGGAAAGAGCATCCCTCTGAATGACCTTGTCACACAAGTACTAGCTGGATTGGATGAAAAATACATCCCTATTGTGGTTCAGATCAACAACAGGGAATCTATCTTGTAGTATGAACTGTAGTCTGTGTTAATGACCTATGAGAGTAGAATCGAACATCTCAATGCTGAAAAAAAGACCTTAGCCTCTATTAACTTGAGTCAAACATCAGCTAACTTTGCACACAGAACAAACATCAGCAGAGGAGGAAGATTTAACTATGATGGAAGAAGCAATAGAGGAAGTAGAATCAGAAGCAGAGGTGGTAGACAAACTGTTAACATAGGCCCCTATCAAATCTGTGGAATGAGCAATCACTCAGCTGAGAAGTGTTTCAATCGTTATGATAACAGATATTTGGGTACAAAACTTGACCAACACTATCAAAATAATTCATCAGGAACTGCTGCTCTTATTGCTTCACCTAGCACCATTGCTGATCCAACTTGGCTTGGTTTGCAAATTTAGGAGCAAGCAGTCATGTCACTGCAGAAAAAGGAAACCTGGTAGAAGGACATAAGTATGGTGGTAAGGAGAAACTCATAGTTGGTAATGGTAACAAACTCAACATCTCTCATATTGTACCAATCACCTAAGCACTTTGAATGACAAGTGATTAGTTCTTAACAATGTATTATTGGTACCATCAATTAAGAAAAATTTGATAAGTGTTTCACAACTTACATCTGATAATGGCGTATTTATGGAATTTCATTATGATTTCTGTGTTGTTAAGGACAAACACACGAAGAAGGTGCGATTGGAAAGGAGGCTTAAGGACGGCTTGTATCAGTTTGAGCATCCAAGACAAGCTGGAACCAAAAGACTCTCCTATCTTCAATCTGCCTATCCAAATAAGTCGAACTCTTCAACTGTTGTTTTTCAGTCCCAAGTATCTAAAAATTACCAGTCTAGACTAAGGTTGGGCATATGAGACTTGGACATCCTGTTGATTCCGTGATGTCACAAGCTCTCAAGTATTGTAATGAAAAGATTGGAATTAATGAAATTACTCAGTTCTGTGATTCTTTCCAGTTTGGTAAATCACATTTCCTTCCTTTTAAATTGTCTTTCTCACATGCCGCAAATCCACTTGAGTTAATTCATACTGACATTTGGGGTCCTGCACCCATCATTTCAACATCTGGGTTCAGATACTATATCCTCTTTGTTGATGATTATAGTAAGTATACTTGGATTTATCCAATGAAATATAAATCTGAATCCCTAAGCCTATTCACTCAATTCAAGAATCTTGTTGAAAGCAAATATGATAGGAAGATAAAAGTTCTTCAATCAGATTGGAGAGGTGAGTTCAGAGCTTTTACTGACTTAGCTCTTCAATCCGGCATCAGTATGCGTCTTTCCTGTCCTCACACCTCCTCCCAAAATGGTAGAGCTGAGAGGAAACACAGACATATCACAGAAATCGGGCTACCTTTTCTTGCTCAAGCCAAAATGCCTTTGCATTACTGGTGGGAGTCTTTTCACATGTCACCTCATCAACAAACTGCCTACGCCTATTCTCAAAATGAAATCACCATTTGAAACCTTAAACAAAGAACAAGTTGACTACAAATCTCTGAAATTTTTTGGATGTGCCTGTTTTCCTTGTCTCAGACCATATCAGCAACACAAGTTTAGTTTTCACTCTACCAAGTGTGTTTTCCTTGGCTTCAGCAATTCATACAAAGGCTAAGATGTCTCAGTCCAATAGGTAGGATCTACATATTTAGACATGTAGTGTTTAATGAAAATGAATTCCCATTCCATTCTGGTTTTCGGAACAAAAAAACCAATCCACAGAACTCTGAAACTATCATTCAATACCTGCCACTTCTCACTTCCTCAAGCTATGATCAAAGATGCTCAACTGGTGCAACTCATCTTGATGCCACCTCAACAGCAACATCCCAGAACTCTGAACAGATTGAAGTATTGGAAATGAGGTGTATGAGGAAAATGGAAATGAAAACAAAGTGGCAAACAATGAACAAAACCAAATGGAAAGTCAAGAAGAAACTACAAATGATCAGATAGAGCATACTGAAATAAATGAAGGGTTGAATCAAAGTGCTGAAGGACGAAAAAAGCAGACTGTTGAGCACCCTATGGTCACTAGGAGTAAAGTTGGTGTTTTTAAGCCTAAATTTTATTCAAGTCAGTGCAAGCAATACAACTTGGAACAACAAGAACTTGAACCAAATAATGCATCTGAAGCTATGTCACGCAACAATTGGAAATAAGCTATGGAAGAAGAGTACTCAGCATTGATAAAGAACAAGACTTGGAGATTAGTTCTACCACTGGCCAACCAAAAGGTGATAGGGAAAAAGTGGGTTTTCAGAACTAAAAGGAACATCGAAGGGAAGACAATGAAGTACAAAGCCAGACTTGTTGCCAAAGGATTCTTGCAAACCTTGGGCGTTGATTACTATGAAACCTTCAGTCCAGTGATAAAAGCTTCTACCCTGAGGATAATGTAGGACTTGCAGTCTCAAAAGGATGGAGCATCAGGCAAATAGACATTAATAATGCATTCTTGAATGGAAAACTAAATGAAGAAGTCTACATGAGCCAGCCGGAAGGTTTCATTGACAAGGAAAATCCTACATTAGTATGTAAACTTGAGAAGGCGCTATATGGACTCAAGCAAGCACCTAGAGCTTGCTATGAAAAGCTAAAAAAAGACCTTTCTTGATTGGAAGTTTACAAAATCCAAAGCAGACAGTTCCTTATTCTTCTACATGAATCAAAAGCAAGTAATTTTTGCCTTGGTATATGTTGTGATATAGTTATAACCAGAAATGATCACAGGTTACTGCAGAAGTTTATTGACAACCTAAACACCCAGTTTGCATTAAAAGATATGGGTGAATTACATCAGTTTCTGGGAATTGAAGTGAGAAGATATGAGTCAGGTATGCAACTTACCCAAAGGAAGTACATAGAGGAACTACTAAAAAAACTTAACTTTGAACATTTGAATCCCTGTGCAACACCAATGACGGTAGGCAAGTATATCTCCAAAAGTGAAGGAGAAAAAATGACAAATCCATCCTTGTTTAGAAGTGCAGTAGGCGGCCTGCAATACCTAGCTCATACACGACCAGACATTACCTTTGCAGTCAGCAAGATGAGCCAAAATCTGTATGCACCTTCAGACACACATTGGAAGGTAGTAAAAAGGATTTTCAGATACTTAAAAGGGACAATTGAATAGGGCTTATGGATGCAAAGAAGTGATAGAATGGAAATTTCTGGCTTTGCTGATGCTTATTGGGCCTCATGCCTTGATGATAGGAGGTCCACATCAGGTTATTGTGTCTACCTGGGCGATACACTGGTGGCCTGGTCATCAAAGAAGCAGCAAGTCGTAGCCAGGTCTAGCACTATAGAGCCTTGGCCCAAGCAACAACAGAGATTACTTGGATTGAGTCGCTACTCAAGGAAATCAAGCTACACCCTGTTTCGCCTCCCATCATGTGGTGTGACAACCTTAGTGCTAGTGCCCTTGCATCAAATCCAGTCTACCATGCACGGACTAAACACATTGAACTTGATATACACTTTGTCAGGGATAAAGTCCTTGAAGGAAAACTGAAAATTCGATACGTTCCCTCATCAGATCAAACTGCCGATCTATTAACCAAACCGCTTGTACAAAATAGATTTCAATTTCTCAAATACAAGCTCGGAGTGAAGGAATAGTCTCCAGCTTGAGGGAGGGTGTTAAAGTATGCACCTATGCCCTCTAATATGAGCCTCTAATGTGAGCTGTACACTGGTATGGAATCCGTGAGGCTGAGCTAAATTAATCCTTGGGACCACAATAATTGTTGCTACTGAATTGATTCTTTCACGTGTATAGTTGTTATTTACTTGCTCACTACTCCAATATTGTATATAAATATTGCTTATTCTATCTTCTGTATCATCCAACTTTCAATATATAAAATCAGTTCCTTGAGGATTATTTTCTCCCTGTTCTTAATTCTATCTTTTCATTAATTTTAACTTATAATAACTATAATAGTTAACATAATAAAATTTAATTTTATAAGTAAATTAATTTTTAAAATAATTGTATCTTTGAGTAAGGAGCCCCACTAGCCAAATCCCTGAAAAGAAAACTTGAAGCTTTAGTCGTAGAAAATCTTCAAGTCTACTAGTGCCCACAAGAGAAAAAATATTAAGATATAACTATGTTAGAAGTGTCAAAATTTATTGGACTATCACACTTGAATAATCCCTCCAGGGCTGGTCATTACCCACTCGGTTGGTCCACCCTGGAGTTGTCGTGGACCTGGCAGTATAAACATATTTACACAGTATCAGTGGAGAAGTTGCCCAAGGCAGAAGTTAAACATTTCAAGGGATATGAACTGAAACAACATGCAAAGTTTATTTGGTGAAAAAAAGATTCAAAAGTTCAACCCACCTCCACACAAATAACATTGAATTATTCAAACCCCTAATAGAAAACAAGTGTTTCCTGTAGAGAATCAAACAGTACAGAATCCAGCACAATTATAGATTTTCAGTTGACAGTCTACTTTTATATGCTTATACATCCCTTATTTATTCATCCATTAAACAGCAGATATCACTCAAGGCTGCCCCCAAGAAGTGAAGGCCTGTAGAAGGCATGGCTCTGTGCAATCTCAATTCGATCACGGGGGTCATTCAGGTTCTCATCTCGTAGTGCTTGAAGAATACCCCGCGTACCTTGTTCCCTGTAGATTGATTCAATGCTCCATAAGCAGAAATTCAAATTTTCTGATATTAGAAATGTCTTGCAATCATTGAATCCATAATTTCTGTCAGTACTTAAATAAAAAAGTATTCTGGTGACTTTTTTTTTTCCCCCAATTCAACATCGAAAATTAGTTCACAAAGTAATTTGCTTTTGAAGGGCTCAAGTATATTTGATTTTCTTAAATAAGAAAATATATAATAAGAAAAAAAAAGTACCTGGTAATTAGAATTTTATACAAAGTCTTCAAGATTGGACACAGCTCAACCGGGGCAACTGGCTTGTTTGCCTCAGGGTGCAATACATTTAAACTAGAATGGCTTAGAAGTTCATAAAATGCTCCAACTGCAGAAACTCCCTGGTTTGGAAAAAGAGAAGAAATTATAATTTATTTTCTAGTGTGATTCCAGAATGAAAGAGTTCTAAGCATATCTATACAACTTTCAAGCCGAGTTAAAACATGCTCTAAATCACCTAGGAATACAATATAGACCTGAATAGTTCCTTTTCCGCTGATGCTATCTCCCATATCAAGGCTCAGTTCTCCCTTGGCTATCATTTGACCATACCATGCATTACGACCTTTTAACAAGGTTACATATGTATCAGCAAGCAAAGGTCCTGCAAGTTTCTCAGGTTCTTCAGCCAACAAATGAGTGATGAATATCATCTCGGATGTGCAATGTGCAAAATATACTGATTTGCTCGTAGCACTTTCGTTTGTCAGAGCTGCTACCATTCCTGAGATCGTTGAGCTAACATCAGAAGTTGATGTTATGGATTAACTCCAAATTCCTACTTTTGAGAACAATCATCATGGAGAACAAGCAAAGCACACGCGACACAAGTTCACAATGATTCATTGAGAGCCATGCCCACTCGCCGCATCAGGGTTTCTATATTCACACCTCTCTTGCACACAACCCCACAAAAAAAAACTACCACCCCACCTCCACTAATAAATCCTTAACATAGTAGGATTATTAGGTCTATTCAAGGTAGAGGGGATAAGTGTATGGTATTAGACTCCATGCAATACAACAATTGAAGCTTAAAGATTGTTTCTCAGCATGGAAGCATTCTTGGAAAGATGCAAGAAAAAGATTGATAGCATAAATCACTTAGTTATTCTAATATCATAAATTACAGTATGCCAACTAGCAACTTTCATTAATCTATAGTCATGCATAAGTGATGTTGAACGTTTATCAACTTCAGTATGAGGGAAATCAAGCATGTCTCAGCATATTTCAAGAGTTTATAGGATGATTGATAGAACTTCACGCCAGTTCCTCTCATAATTTTCAACTAATGAATAAATTTAAGAAATTGAAGTGTCTAAGTAGCATGGAGAAAGTAAAAAGAAAAAAAAAATTTAACATAGTAGGATTATTAGGTCTATTCAAGGTAGAGGGGATAAGTGTATGGTATTAGACTCCATGCAATACAACAATTGAAGCTTAAAGATTGTTTCTCAGCATGGAAGCATTCTTGGAAAGATACAAGAAAAAGATTGATAGCATAAATCACTTAGTTATTCTAATATCATAAATTACAGTATGCCAACTAGCAACTTTCATTAATCTATAGTCACGCATAAGTGATGTTGAACGTTTATCAACTTCAGTATGAGGGAAATCAAGCATGTCTCAGCATATTTCAAGAGTATATAGGATGATTGATAGAACTTCACGCCAGTTCCTCTCATAATTTTCAACTAATGAATAAATTTAAGAAATTGAAGTGTCTAAGTAGCATGGAGAAAGTAAAAAGAAAAAAAAAATGAAATAAAAGATGAATAAGAATTGAATATAAATAAGAAAGTGGAATTACCAGCTCCGATGGCGTAGACATTCTTCAATCCTCCCATGACTTCATGAGTGACAAGGTCACTGTTGTCCCAAACAATGAAATGAGGTTGCCTTAAGAGCTTAGCAAGCTGTATTCTCCATTTTCCGGCTCCACATATTCGAGCATTAGCATATTCCTTGTTATAGATCTCTGAGGCAATATTTGGTCCGCCAAGATAAAGAATATTCTCCATTGGTACCCTAGCTGCCAGTTAATATAATGTAGTTAAGGAACTGAGCGAAAGAATTAGGAATATGGAGACAATTTCTTTGAAATTAGATGTTTTGCTTTCTTCTATTTGATCCTCCTATTATTTAGAATTTGGGGAGACGTGGGGAAGACATGAAATACAATTATTAAAATGGAAAGGCCTAATATCCAACGCTTGATCTCCATGTCATTGAACTCTAAACAACAGTTCCATAATATAGTATTAGTCTAAGAATGTAGCAAAATGGCTTCGTTTGAGTAATATGCTATAATACATAGATATCAAAGGTGCAGATTCCTGTAGTGGATATGAAGGTAAATTTCTTTGTGATTTTACATGCCAATATGCAGGCAAACATCTCTTACTCATAAATGAAAAAATACTCACTTGGTGAGACTGAGAAGAACCTCCATTTTTAACGCCATACTTGAAGAAGCTTGAGAATCCTTAATGCTTCAAGAACACACAATCTAGTCTAAAGAAAATATGTGCACGATGACAACTTTTTATTATTCAACTGAGACCACTATTAAAAGGCAACTTACATTATTCAGATTGAAAACATTATCAAGAGGTATTTCATGCCATACATTTCTGGACATTATATTGCATACAAGTTACAACAGATTTTGTTCTCTTGAACAAACATGGCATTTTAAGCAATATTATCATCTGCCGACCTCCCATTAAGTTTGTCCTCTTTTTAATGAAGAACGAAAAGAAGGAACGTAACTATATAATCTGGTCATTTTCATCAGAGTTTTTAACTATACTATAAATAGACTAATTAGTTTCATCAGTGCCTAATTTCTCTCTTTTTTCCCCCTTAAGTTCACAGACAATTCACAAAGCCCAAGTATCTCGTGAAGGCAGTCCGAACTCAAAATCGAAATGTGCAAGTATAAAAATTGCTCTCAGAATGTATAAAATCGCTATGGACAAATTAAGCTAAAATGGAAAAGTAAGCCATACTTGCCCGATTAATCATCTGCGTAGGAGTAATGATATGAGGAACGGGGTCAAGTTCAGCCTCTATGCCCTTCGCCAATGATATTATGATCGGCATGGTGATTCTCTCTTTCCAGTACTTGCTAATCTCTTCAAAAACTTCGCTTGTTTCAGTTGAAGGCAATCCATTAACTACAATATCAGCATCCCAAACAGCCTCCTGCAAATTAGTCACAACCTTCAAAGGACATAGTGGCGTATCAATCATGTTCAGGCAGAATCCGTCTTTCAAAATCTCGTCCGCATAAAGCGTACGATCACCCAATCGTGCCTCAACGTACTTCAGATACGCACAGCGCCTGATCAACCTTCTCAATACATCTTCCCGGGAATTTATCACTTCAAATAAATGTTCTGCTGTGGATCTATGAACAGATCGTCCCGGCCTTCTCCATATTCTAATCTGAACCTTATCTCGAAATTGACCATAGCTATCTTGAAGCAAAGCTGCAAACACACTTCCCCATGCACCAGCTCCTACACCAACAATCTTCAACTGATCACCATCGGCCTTGCCTAGTAATCTACGAAATTCATCTAGCTTCTCTTCCGTACCATTGTGGTTCTGTATAGCCCCATTCGAATATGACTCACTGCTCGTTACCTCAATACTGCCCACCATCCTTTTCCAAGTAAAATCAAAACCAAAAATTAACAAATTAAACTCCAAATACCTAAACTTCTAAAGAATCTGCTCACTTTTCACGTCGAAAAATTTCCTAAACGAAGCAGGCTCTTGAAGCAACTTGCCCTGTCTGTCTTCACTTCAATTTTCATAAACTAGATTCAAATACTCCACCGTGTTATACATGCACGTGTATGTATACATAGTTTCTCACTTCAAAAAGAAAAGCTTAAAATTTCCCAACTGCGGATTTCTTTTACGAGTTGCTTTCTCAATCATATACAACTAATTTTTCACCAATGTACCCTTATTTCCACTTCCCAGATACTTAGAGCGGTCACAGAGCCGTATATTTATTAGTGAAAATCTCACCTAAATCTGAACTAAATTTTTGATTTCTATCCACCCAGAATTCTAAATCCCTCAACCATAAATTAAGATTAAAAAAACGAAACACAAACAGACATGATTGATCAGATTATTATTTTATAAACAAGAAATCAAGCTTCGTTTACAGTCAATTGAAAATTAAATATATTTATAAATAAGTACAAGAAACGTTGTAAATTCCGCCAGAGTTCGTTCATCTACCAAGCAGATAAAGAAAGAAAAGAAAAATTCAACAACACGAACCTTTACGTGTCGGTTAGTACAAAGCAAAAGTCAAAACTCCAAAATCCCATAAAAAAATTTCAAATATTTGGGTCTGCATTCTAGTTTCACGTGAAGAATCAAGCACAAAATCACTGGAGAAAGACCCACAAAAGCATAAGAATTGCATGCATTTGTGAAATTAGATCAGCTCAAAAGTATTTTTTTTGTGGGTCACGGAGATTTCAAATGTATGACCCTTTACATACAATATTGATTGAGCAGACATTTATACATGTACAATATAGTGAGAGAAGCTAGAGAGAGATAGCATTGATTGACGCAGTTGAATTGGGGAGGGTGCCAAACAATGCATTAAAGGTTTTTAATAGGCTGCCAACTCCCCCAACGGCCATTAATTTGGACGTCAGCTAGTCATCTTAGAGCGTGTTTGGCTATTTGTCTAAAAAATAAAAGTTATTTAAAGAAAAGTAGAAGTAACTTTTAAGTTTTAATTAACATTATTTAAAGAAAAGTAGAAATTTATTTATGAAAAAGAAAAAAACATATTATAGAGGGCTCATAATTTAAAGGGAAATTTACAAAATACAGTAATTCACATAGTTACATTTTTCATAATGATTTATAAAAAACACAATTTGCAAAAATCTTTACATATATATCATTATAATTTATAAATAATCAAACGAACAAAATTACTTCTAACTGAAATAATAAATTGCACAGTATATACTACATTTAATTTATGATTTTTTATTAATTTTCTTCAAAAATCTATATATTTTAAATAAAATTTATTTTTTCTTTTCCTAAACTATAACGTCAAATCAATAAAAAAATATTATAATAAATTAGTAAAATATTTAAAAAATTAAGTAAATACTTCATTTGACTCTTCCAACATTTAAAATATATATAAATTCTCAATTGCTACGTTCTAATATAATTAACAAAAAAACTGTTCAATGAATAAAAATTTAAAATAATCAATTATAATAATTTTCTATATTAGATATTATTTAATTTATTTTGTAGCTAAAATCAATTTATTCTTCAGTTTAAGTTGGGGTAATTTTGAAACTTAAAAATTCTTAAGAACGTATGTCTAATTTTAATATCTATTACAGATGAAAAATTTTCTTTTCTACGAGAAAGCTTCATGGAGAACAAAATAATATATAAATATAATTAATAAAAATAAATTATATTAATGTTAAAAACGAAAAATGATAAAATAAATAAATAAAAATTATGTATATGTCACAATGAGAGGACTCGACTAAATGTTAATTTATGGAGAGATAAATAAATGAGAAAGAATAAAAAATATATTATTTAGATGAAAATGAAATAGTAATTGATTTTATGGAGAATAAAAAATACTGTAAAACGTAATATGTAAATTGGAAAATTTAAAAAATATGGTACATAAAGTATAATAAATACACCCTAATATAGGATGTAATCTAAATTATTCACTTATATATTTTGTTGGCAAAAGAACAGCTAACGTGTAGCTAGTAGGTTTTTCGACAGCCCCTTCGTAGCCTCGTATCGTAGGCCAATGCTAATGTAGAGCGAGCGGTTAACTATAGTCAAATCCTTGTTGGTAACAAAAAGTTTTACTCTCAAGTTTTAAGTATTGTTGAGTTCGATTTTGTCTATATAAATAGTAAGTGTAATAAGGATAAAATAGACACACAATGTGCTTTGAGTGCAAAATTCGTATAACTTGTATGTATAAAACACGTATTTCAAGTATGGTCCAAATCGTTTAATTTTGGTCAAAAATAATTTTGAAATAACAAAGTCAAATTAATGACCCATTTTTAGGAATGGAAGGAAAACAACTCGTTCTTAGTTAACTAAAAATAATAAAGATGAGCTCTCTACCATATACAACTCTTTCAAGAATTTTAAAACAAACAAAATCCTTTTCTTTTTCCATTGGGAAATTAGCGCAAATAGTCTCAAACCTTTGCTCAAAATATATTTATTTTTATCAAAATTTTCAGATGCTCCCAAACCTTTATGACGTAATCCATCCAAAATGAAAAGTTATTTTTGCGTGTATAATGCAATTGTCCTTATTTTATTTTTATTTCAAGGGGGACAATTTCGTCAAATGACTCTCTCCCAAGATGCCCAGAGCTCAAAACCAATCCACTTTACACCTCTCTGTTTGACTTAAGCTATGAAAGAGGTACCTCGGTTCACCATACGTTCTGTAATCTACACATCATATTGCACATCTTATCGAAGCACTGCAGCATGTAATTCTAAGTGAGATATGGTAGTTAACAGCGGCTCTACCAGAGAAATGTAGGCAGGCAAGTAGGACTGTCAGTACATACAGTAACGAATACCCAAAAAACGAAGAAATAAAGGACGGGAAAGGAATAAAGAGATGAGGAAAATATGGTGTACACAATTTAAAGAGAAACTAAAGAACACGAAAACCGGGCATTCAACTATGATCATCCATGCTAAGATTACTATCAAGGAAAAAGTTCACATCAAATATTAATACTCCAGTATCTATGATACGAGGAAATGTGTATTTTTAATTCTACCCTTTCATTGATACTTACCCTGGTGAAGAGGCACAAACGATGGAAACAAACATTTATTTACAAAAAAAAATCTTATGACTGATATTTAAGCCCAAAAGTGAGAGCCCTTGACATTTAGTAATATTTTCAATTTTTTCCCTCCAAATACATGGTTTTTATTCACAGCCAGCGGAAAACCTATCAGTCGTCTTTACAAGTGATGAAGTTTTTCTTTTCGATTTATTGCTAGCCTATTTTATATTGTGACGGCCAAGTTTCCCCTCTTTTCATCGACTTTTTCTCTGCAAGAATTATTTAAACATGCTTAATATAGAAATAGAACTAAACCCATGTCTGGCTAAGCTTAAAATGTTCACTTATAAGAAAATAAGCAAGTTTAAAAACAAATAACTAATTATTCGTCAAATTTCGAAATAAGTGGCTTGTTCTTACAGGAAGGCTAGGATTACTTTTAAAAATAACTTTTTTTTTTTTTTTAAACTTAGAATTAAGTAAATAAGTTATCCAAAACTCCATCAGAAGAGTAACTTTTACTTTATTTATTTAAGCTTAGCCAAACATACTCAGGAAGATCACAATAACATGCACCCACCTGTATCTTGCAGTTACAGGCCAAGAGCTTCACGCAGCTCGTCCTTCCGAAGTTTATAGTACAGTGGCAACTTTTGACTCTTCGCAATGACCCTGAGATCTTTCACTGTCAAATCCTTCACATTCTTGATAGACGAAGCTGGATGAGAGAGTGATTTTACATCCTGGCCAACCATTGTTCTATCTGACTTATTATCATGCAAATTTTCCAACTTAAACGGAACAATTCTAAGCTCTTTATTCTCGACTTGAGAGCTTAAAGATAATTTCTTTTTCTTTTGTAGTAGGGACACTGAACTAGTGCTGACTTCTGAACGAACACCTAACTGGTTACCGGCAATATTTTCAGAGATTTCAATTTTTTGCTGACTCTTAAATTTGTCTGTAGATGATGATTTCGAATCTATTTCTTCTGCGAGAAATGGTTCTTGAAAAATTACAAGCTCCTGACAATTAATCTCTAGTGATTGAACTTCTGGCTCCAACAATGAGTTAAATTTGGCCTGCTTCATGTCAACCTCCTCAATTTTCAAAACTTCTTTAGCTTGAGGTTTTTGTTTTACCTTCATCTGAGGCTTGCTTGCACATTTTCTTTTGCGATTGCTCAACTCAAGAAGCATGCCCGAAATGGTAAGTTCAGTTTCAGTAGCCCGAGCTTCTGATATTTTTGTTACTCCACAAATGTTTGTCTGTTTCCTTTCTTTCTGCAACTGAGTTCTAGAGCCTATCTTTTTCGTGTCAGCAACCTGTTGCCTCCTTGCTTTTTGTACGCTACTGGAATCTTCAGTTACTTGTTTCTTAGCATCTAACTGAGAATCCAAGATTGTATCTGCAGGCTGATAAATATCTCAAATAAGCGCTGCTGACAAAATAATTATCATCATTTAGCTTTTACATATTCTGTGAATAAGCTTGAGTCTTTGATTCAAATTATGCAAAAAGCCTTTCTTCCTATCAAAATAAAAAATATATGAATAAATTGCATCCAATAGGATTTGAATCTATAGCATTAGCACACCAAAGATTTAGAAGACCTGTTATATCCACCATGAATCTTTATTGTGGAACACTGTAAATTTACCTATAAGCCATAACAAATGATGGAAGATGCTCATTAAGTTGCTCGTAGAGGTTGCATATAATAAATGTGTTTTCTTTGAGTACAAACAGGTCTTAGACAACGAAATTATATTACCATGTACCACATCAACAATTTTATTCTGACTATTAAGGCATAAAAATAAAACATGAAAATTTAACATAGAATTTCAAATTGTAATTTGTAAGCCATAATTATGAATTCGCATCTTCTGATGATTGAAGGTGCTCAAATAAGGTGATCATATAGTACATATATTGACTACTTTTGCTTTATGAACACACACTAGACCAGGACAAACCAGATATATCATGTAAACAAATTGAAAAAATATGAAAAACTGAGATCTTACAAGGAGTAATACTACTTATTGAAGTATGAGACTCGAGCACTGGCATGGAGTCAAGCAGTGGGAGAGTTTCTTGTACCTTAACGGTTTCAGCAACTTTTGTTCCCATTCCTGGTGAATCTAGAGACGAATTTAACGCTTTGCTTTTATCAGTAAAGCTACATTGAATGAATTCTATGTTTATGTTTCTCTTCTTTTTTCTTCCCTTTGAACCAGCTTTTTCTTCGAAAGTACTTGCACTCAAATCTTTTACCAATGCATTCTGCAGCTACACATTTTTAGGGGTCAGATCACAAGCATTTAATCTCAAATATTCATATTGTAAAACATATATGCAGTGAGCATATGTTGATATTTACCTTTTCTGATTTGGAGGGATTTGTTCTCTTCCTTACCTTATCAGGAGCAGAACTCAGTTTTCGCGTTTCCGACTGTCTGTTTAATTGGTTTATATTTTTCTCAGTTGCATATGTATGGGCATTCATAATGGAACTTACAGCATCTTCCTCCTATTCAACAGTCAAGGGAAGGAATGAAATGTACACACAGCAAAAGACCATAATCTCTCATGGTGGGGGTATGGTAGAAGAAAGGTTCAATCCAACAACGGAAATGTCATGTGCCAGGCAGTTAAGCGACAATCTCAAAAACTAAGAGCATGTTTGGTTTGGCATAAAAAGTTTAGTTAGTAAACTTACTTATAAGTAATTAAGTTTGTCTTAAATTAAATAATTTTCTATTGGTTAAAGTTGGAAATCAGTAAGTTACTTTCATAGTAATTGAAGAGCTACTTCAAGAGAAAGTAACTATTTTTACTCAAAAGTAAGCAAAAGCGAGTTACCCTTGCATGTTTGGAAGCAAACGGATTTATTTTTAAGATTAGCAAATCATACTGTTGACTGGCTCTCTGACGATTGTAAAATATGAAATAACTTGGTACCTTGTCCCTTGTCTCTACATCTGCTTTTTGTGCAGGTTCCACAGGTAAAGGTCTAATAATCTTTTCTGGGGCTTCTATGCAACAGCCGACTAACTTGAAATTGCTCAATGTCTTCTCCTCTGAATTTCCGGTTGCTAATTTCTTAGCAATTGACTTCTGGATAGTGGTATTTGAAGGCATTACTCTTAGCATATCAGATTTTTCAATCACATAGACAGTTTATTAAAAACTAATAAAGACATCACTCAACAAGATGATCAAAGGTAAGGAACAAGTTACAAACAAAACAACATTATCCAAAGATCTGACTAGGGGTCGGCTTCAAGAATACAATTTCACCATTACTGAAGATTCAACAAAATGAAGTCTTTTTCAACTATATTTGTCATATTAATTTTAGTCTACTTATCCCTCTTCTAACCTATTATACTAGGATCGTATTGCTCTTGTGAGTGGATATGTCTTTACATGACATAATGAACCATCTAAGTTGTCGTCCCTTATTTTATCCTCAATTGGTGTTATCTATAAGATTCTCTCACCCTGTGGTCGACATTCCATTCCCCTTAAATTCTTAAATTAAAGGTGCTCATTTTTTTATTGATTTGAATGTGCCGGGTCTCTCGAACGATCTTGTTAATGTATTCCCCATTTCTTATTTTACTGTTGCCCTCATGGCCAGACATCTTTCTTAACATCCTCATTTTTTGCACATTTATGTTATGGATATTTCATGCTTCAATGTCCCAACATTCACTATCATAAAGCATAGTTGGTCACATGTATAGGACTTGTCTTCCAACTTGGTCTGTATTTTCCAATCACATAGAATCCCTATAAGTCTCCATTTTGTCCAACCCACCCTAATGTTATGCATTACATCCTGTTCAAATCCTCTTTCCATATTATTATCAAACCTTAACATCTAAAACAATCACTATTCTGAAAACATGATCCTCTATTGCGAACCCCCCATTTTCATTTCTTACACTATGACAAAGAATAATCTATGTATTTTGTCTTAGTAAACCTAAGAAAATACTTGGAGTTTAAAAGGATGGTAAAGAGAAGTTCGTAAAGAAGTTCATTTGATAAATTCAACTAGGCATTATTGCAAAAGGTATTAGAGAGATTGAAGACAAATGACAGTGACAAAGGTATCTATCAAAAATAGATGAAAGAACAAGGAACAGATGGCAACAGAAAACAACAAAAAACCACATTTTGGACATCTCAAATGGTGCATCTTCTTTTCAAGATGTTCACCATGCTTTTGGTAGTGATTAGCAAAGGGACATGCATCATTCATGTGAAACGGGGGGAGTAGATGATATGAAGTTACAGCTTTAGGATGCTTTATCCTCCTCACTTCAGGGTCTTCAGATGGACCTTGGTACTCATTGTTTTTCATCCAAGCGAAGCCTTTCTTCGCTTTCAACTTTCTACGTTTGGGACAGCACATCAATGCTCTAAGTTCATCTGTGGGTTGGATGGACCTCTGTATTATACTGATTCGTGTCTGTTCATTATAGAAAAAAAAAGTCAGGTCCTAAGTAGATAAGTTAACCCAGCCACCATCTCCCCCGAATTATGGGGAAAGAAGAGGAGAAAGAACGTATTAAACCTAATGAACGATTCTTTAGCATGGGAGACTTGAAGGAAATCTGATTGAATTTTTTGTCACTGCAATAAGCAGAAAAATATGAAAGTTCTGAACTCTACCTGACTTTTTTCCAGTAGAAAGCAATTGTCCCATAAAGGCTTCAAAATGTCATGCAATCTCTCAGCCAGTTTCTTATTTTTTAGCAACTCGACACCAAAGATATGCTCATCTTCTGAAATTTCCTTCTTCAAAGTCAACATTGAAATATCGAGATGATCAATCTTTTCTTGCAAAGTGGCAGAGCATAGGCCAGACCAGTCTTTATCACCCCAAGTCAGTTTGCTCTGAAGTATCACTACATCTTCTTCAAGTTCCATTATTTCTTCATCTGCTTTATTTACCAATATCCTTAGAACTTGTAAGCAAGATTTTTCATTCAACTCATCTTCTTCAATTGCATCTTTTAGCAAAGAAAAAAAATGAACCAAGAGTAGAGTGAATGCCTGTGATATTAAGGACTCAAAAGAATTAAGCATGTTAAAGTCAAAAGGCTAAAACAAACTAGCTTACCATGCCCATAACCAAAATAAAAATCACTGTGCCAGTAGTCATCAATATAATATTTGTTTTCGTCTTCAACTGAGAAACAAGAAATGATTCACATAATAAAAAATGCGAAAGGTCAAAGGGAAAGGTAGAATATAGATATCATGTAACATGTCAACATAATCACTCTCTTGTGGAAACTTTCTCATCAGAAAAACCACATTGGACAAACTTAATCATGATATCTACTAAGGAAACAACAATACAGAACCTTGTTCATCTGATGGATCCCAAAGAGCGAAATCCATAACTTCAGCCTGAAATGTAAAGATGAAATCTATCACAACCATATATCTAGTTAAAGAAGTATATGGAAAAATGTCCGTTGAGAATATTTCAAGGATATATCACAATCATGGCTCATGAGTCGTGATAGCTACAGAAACAAGAAGTGCACCATTAATTATGGTATAGTATTCACCATCGCTTCTGTAACCAGTTCACTACGAGTACTTTTCCAGTATTTACTTACTCCAATTTTCAAATAAGAAGTACCACACGTCAGCAAAAGGTTATGAAACACACTGTGAAACAGATAATCTAAGCACCAGGAGAGGTCTGAGGACCCAGAAAGTAAGAAAAAGGAGAAGTAAAGTGAGTCAAAATCAAGTCATGTCTCCAACAAACAATTCCATTGTTTTATCATTGCTCCAATTACATAATATGTGCAATGATATATAAAATCTTATCCATTTAAACCCCTCAAAAACAACAATTCAGAACACACTCTGATCCAAATTGCACGATTGATGACAGGATTTTTTTTAGACAAAATAATTGGGGAAAATAAGCACGAGTTTGAAAGAGAACAACTATCTAATAAAAATATTAGGAAAATAGAAGAAACATATAATCCAAAATCAGAAACTAAATTGTCCTAATACTCCTTTTCAAATATATATATATTTTTATTTTTATTTTTTCTTTTGAAGCCTGAAAGAATCCGGAAGCACATAATTTTATCTTCGCAGGATTTTTAATAATTTAAGACGATGTTTATACACGCGATGCATTATCAGAATCCTTAACTTCTCTTCATCAAACGCACCGTATATGAAATTTACGAAATATACACATCACATTTACATACAAGCAATATATCATATATGTATACATCATAAAACACACATGCAAATGGAGAAGTAGCAAAACCGACAATTATGGAACAAAAACAGCTATTAGGAATAAATAAAAAATCGAAAATTAAGCTTTTCGAATTTCATCATCCAATAATCCAATGTGCTAGAGAAAAAACAAGATGACAGAACAGAAACAACAAATAAATAAGTAAAAGAAAAAAAATTATGAATTCATATTGAACCAGCGTAAAGAAATTGCAGGAGTGTGCTTAAAAGTTGAGAAAAAAAAGGTAATTTTGAAATCCGTTTTAGCAAAATAAGTGACCTAAAAGTAATTTTAAGTAACAAAATGTACGAGAACCTTAAATTCCCAATGTACAGAGTTTCAGTATACCTCCATTTAGAGAGAGAGAGAGAGAGGAATGAAGATAGGAGAGAGATTGAGAGTATTATAGGGAGTAACAGTGGGGGAAAGTGGTAATTGCGCAAATAAGTGAGAGTCAGAGGGTGAAAATGTAAGCGAGGATTTGGGTCTTCTGTGATCTTCTCTGCAATCTTGTCCAGACGACTAAAGGTCGCGAATGGAAAAATTGCATAGAAAATGTTAATGCGGATAATTGGAGGAAAAATACGACGGGAAGTAAAAAATTATTTGCCTTGGTACAACGCTGAACCCATTTCATTCAAGTTGAAAATGAAGATGACATTTTTCTCATTATTTTTCACTTCTTACATATTTATTTGATAGTGCCTTTAATTGAACAATTTCTTATTAATGTTGCTTAGTATCACCAACATTTTGCATCATTGTTGGGTGATATGGAATTTCCTATGTTACCGATATACATCTCATGTTTATGTTAGGGTCCGTTTGATAAAAAGATGGAAAAT
>CAIGRH010285561.1:0-12394 GCA_903798295.1 Fraxinus nigra | reverse complement strand
AAGTTTAATGATCACTTGTGTGATTTTCAAAGTTCAGTGACCATTTGGAAGCTTGACTTAAAGTTCAGTGCCTATTTGGGCAATTCACTCCACTGCCTCGTGTTCACGTCGAAAACTTGTTGGTACATCAACATCAATACCAATGGTGCGTGGGGAAATATTGATACGGACATTTTGTCCTTGTATTTATTAATGAAGTCAAAGGAGTCCTCAAGATATTGATGAACTTATCACTCGAGCGTAATGTTGCTTCAAAGCTTGTATCGTTGATTAAGACTAATGAAGACTTGTTCTTTATAAAAAAAACCTACCAAGACACAAACATGTATTGACAAGGATCCTTCATGTAAACTTCGACATATCAACTGGGCTCAAAAAGCAATCAATGCTATTACATTAAATATTTAATAACTAGCGGGGTTGAATTGCATATAGTAGAAATATTTACAATTAAATATTTGCAGCAAAGGTCTTAAACCTTTAAAAAATATGCAGTATGATCTCAAACCTTTAAATCATAGTAGCTATATCTCAAATCTTTTAATAAATGAATTGGAAAGATCGCTAACGGTTTTCAACCAAAAATCTATTAGTTAATCAAATCAAACACTAGACTCTACATTTGAACAATTTTAAAATTACAAAATGATCTTTAACATTGATTAATTAAAACAAGAAAATTTACATCGAAGCTCCCAACCGTTTAAAAAATGTGCAGCGCGATCCCAAATATTTCAAAAATGTGCGTAAAAAGGAAATATGACGATTTTCATCCAAGATTTATTATCGTCGTTGCACCGGTCTCCTCTATCTTGAGTAGTGAGTTTTAGCCTCCTCATTTGCTCCACCTCTGCCGACCCTATTTTTTCTATCTCATCAACTAAATTTTCTCCTAACAAAGAATTGAAAAGAAGTAAGATGTAAATCTTATTCAAAACTAACAATAAGTGACAAAATTTTGGATGACAATTAAGCTCATTTGCTAAAAAGAGTGGTACTCTCTTTAACCGACACTCACATGTGCATGAGATCTCGAGTTGGACCCATGTGTATAAAAAAAACTCCAAAAAAGTGCTCCTCATATTATGAGTGTGCTGTTAGGGAGGGTTTGACACCCTCCCAACGAATTGTTAGGATCTTTCAATCCACATTTATTAAAGTTTGATAGTAATTGCACATTTTTTTTGTCTTGCAAATTTTCTTTGCTTTAATTAATTAAATGTTAAAAAACTACTTTTAAGAAAAATCAAATTATGACCAAATGTATTACCTTTGATCAATTAACAATTTTTTGGATAAAAATCATCTTTTTTTTTTTTTTTTTGGTTGAGATGTCTCTACTATGATTGAAAAGTTTGAAATCTTAATGCACATTCTCGAAATGTTTAGAGACTCCAATGCAAATTTCCCTTCACAAAATCATAATCAAGATTAGTATTAAGCTAACACCAAAGACAAATTAATTTTCAATCTCTCAATTAACGTAAAATCAATTACATAAATCATATTTTAGTGAGATTCTATTTCCTCATCTATAAAGATTTCAATTGCATGTTAAGCACATCTAATGATCCATCTGTACAAAATCCTCACCTAACCTAGGCCAAACAAACTAACACCCCACCCCCCCAACAAAAAAATTAAACAAAATATATACTTTCCTATTAATCTAAATCCATGTTTCCGGGTTGCAACCCGTTTCCATTCTCCGAGCTCTCATGTCCGGACCCGACACTCGTATCCGAACCCGCCTCCATCTGGTTGCCACCACGTGCAAAAAACAAGTGAATTCTCATCCCCGGTTCCTCCCTCGTTTCCACCTCCTCTTCTTCACCATCAGTGTCTTTCTTCTCCTCGACCGGCATATTGTACCGACAAACCGGGCACGACCCATTGACCCGCAACCACTTGTCAATACAACCCGAATGGAATTTATGCTTGCACGGCATTTCTTTGACCTCCCCTTTCACCTCAAACTCCGTTAAGCAAATCGGACACTCCGAACCCGGGTCCATTATTTTCACCACCGGCATAGAGTCGATAGACGCTTTTGACGCCGGAAACGGCCCTTCCTTCCTGGGCATGCCGCTGAGGAACGCTTCGACGTCGAGGGAACCTTCGATCATGGTTATGGCCCCTGTGGCTTGGTTTACGAACACCACAACATCGCGGGGTTGTTGAGACGAGGCGGTGGCCATGCTGAGGATCCATGGAAGAAGGAAGGCGGTGGCGCTTCTGTTGCTTAATTCTTCTAGAGATGGCGGCACAGATGATCTCGTCTCCGATCCCGATGAGGCCATTTTAAATTTCTGCTTTTCTACTTTGGTGCGACGAGGGGAAGGAAGGTGGTGGGGGTGGATTTTCAGTCGAAATGAAAAATAATGTTGTAGAGATCTGCTGGCCAAGGATTATATATGCGGAGGCGGCGGCGGTGGAACGTTGTGGAAGGATCTAGAAATTAGTAGTCGGTAATAATGTCTGAAGATAATTTGTATGAAGTCAAACTTTGACTAATTAAGCTCTCTCGGTCTTTTATTCTTTTTTAAAAAAATTATGTAGCAATTTTTAATCATATATTTACAAAATAAAATATAAATTTATAATTTTTATTATTTTTTAACAACACATTTTTTTAAAAAAATACTATTTAAAACTCTATTTTCTTAAAATAATGGTCATCGAACCAGAGTTAAAATCCTATTTGACAATTATTATTTGAAAACTCTTTAATTTTATATTCATTTTTAATCATACATTTAAAAAATTTAGGGTCTGTTCTCTTTATTATTTTCAGTTTTCAAAAACACTGAAAATACGTATACTTATCTATTTCAGGACGAATATTTTGCATGTAAACTCAAATTATTATTATTATTATTATTATTATTATTATTATTATTGAATTTTTGACTATATATTTTTCAGAAAATCGCTATTCAAAATTTTATTTTCTCAGAATAATGATCGTTAAACATGACTTAGACTTTAAAATTAATTTAGTTGGCTTTATAGCGGAAGCATCTGGCAAGCTCTATTCATATTGAGATTTTTATAATCAACAAGCGAAGATTTGTTTATTTTCTTTAAATTGAAGCCAACATTTGTAGTAAAAGCGTGTTTGAGCCAGAGTCCTATTCTAATGCTCGTCATTGGCATTGGAAGGAAAACCGTTTCCATACATGTTATCATGGTAAAAATTTGGAATCCCTCAGTTTGTACCAGCGTGGGGCCCATTAATGTGGGCCCCAACAAGTGAAATCAATAACAATCCACCCTCCCCATAATAACAATAACCCACCAATCCTATTTTTAACGTATTAAATCCACAACTCCTTGTACAAGCAGTAAACTACTAAAAAATATTTGTTCTTCTTCTTCTTCTTCGTTGTTCATTGTTCATTTCTTTCTGTCACTATCGATGGGGTGCAAAGGTAACTTGACGATTTTTTTTTAAAATTTTTAATATTATGCAATTAATTTTTGGGTTCTCTCTATTATTAGTTTAATTTGTTCTATTTCTCTGCCAATGTGAGCCATTTGTTTCTATGTTTTGATTCACGAATAAGTTTCATGTTATAAATTATATACCCTTAAATTAATTAGTTTGATTTTTTTAATTAGTTTTAGTTAGACTGTTTCGTACAATAAAAATAATATACGTTTTACAACTGTGAATTAGTTTTACTTGAAGATGTTGGTTAAATGTGTAAATAACTTAGATTGCTCACATGATGATTGATTGTCTTTTAATTATTAATGGAAAACAAATATGTTAAAACAATTAATATTTTCCATAGATAATTTTTTCAAATTTAAATGATTCATTTGTGCCCTAAAATCGTACCCAATATTCAAATGGACTTGCTGGTGACACATATGGAAACTGGTTTTCCTTCCAATGCCAGTGATGGGCATTAGAACATGACTCGTTTGAGTCATATTATTTTGAAAGAATGTATTCTGGAACAGTTGATTGATGAAAACTGTGTAGTTGAAAAAAAAGGAAAAGTTATTGATGTGATAGAAAATATTATTTTATAGAAAAATTTGTGATTGGAAATGAGTAAAATAATGAGAATGAGAATTTTAATGAATACGCTAAATTCAATTCTGGCGCGTGAATTTTGCTTTAAAGTAACTCCATCAATAAAGTTAACAACGAATTTTGATGATTGAGTTTACTGTAAAGTGTACGGCGACTAGAGAGTAAACAAATTGTCATATTGAAATCAAAATTTTCAATATTTCAAAATTTGAATCAAGCAATTTGATTCATCATAAAAGAAAAAGATCAAAAGTGTACGGCACATTTTATTTATATGAAGATTTTAGAAAGATGCTTATTAAAACTTTATTCTTTTTTTTTTAAAAAAAAAAAAAATTCATGTGGAGATTGCAAGAATATAGATGGAGTATGATGTTCGCTTTTATGTGGAATAATTAATCTTTAGCGTGATTACATTCTAACTCCTCTTCTGATTTCTCCACTTCGTGGAGCATCTTCGTCTGTTCAATTCTCCACTTCGATAGTGGATTGGATTACCTTTATCTTAGATCATTTTATGGAGGACGTCTTTATATCATTCATGTCATGAAAGAATTTAATTGAATACTCCAGTTTATATTAAAGGGTTATTAGCACAAAACGTCCTTACATTTGAAGTTTATTGTGCAAGTCGTTCCTACCTTATATATATTTTTGTATTTTCACCCCTATTTATATCTTTCATTGCGAAAATTATCATTTCCATCTCTTTTTCATTCAATTCCTAAATAAAAAGATATGAACGTTGGGTTGGCTTGGCGGGGCGGGGCAAGAGTGTCCCGCCCCGCCTAGTTACTCCCTTGCCATCACTACCTACATTGCTCAAATTTATCATCAGCACTGGCGGACTTGGGGGGTGGCCTGTGCCCCCGGGATTTTGGGATTTTTTTTTTTAAAAAAAAAACGAAATGAAAAAGAGAAATTATAATCCTAACTTCTTCATTTCTCCACTCCAGTAAACCCCCTCTGCGTCTTTCTCGACTCACGGTCTCTCCCGAATCGCTCTAGCCTCCTGCCTCTACTTCCGTCACCGGTCACTCCAAGCTCTCTCCCAACTCCCGTGCTCTCTCCGCCCGTCCTCAGTCCTCTCTAGCCTCTCCCACTGGGCTCACGAGTCATGACAGTGACGGGCTCGCAGCTGGCTGCTGGCACCACTCCACGCCTCCAACTTCCAAACTCCACCCGTCACTGACCTCTCTCGGTCTCCGGCCCCACTCGTCCACTTCTCTCTGTCCTCTGACCTTTCTCGGTCTCCGGCACTCAGCCACTCGAGTGAGGTAAGTTTTCCAGTTTCCACCACTCCCAGACTCTCAGTTAACTATTATGTTATTGTGTATAATGTATATTATGATTTATGTATTTGTGTAACTGTGGTCTGTGTTTCTTAATTCTTATTGAGGTAAATGAATTGTGTTAATTTATTGAGTTTCATATTAATAAGAGCAAGTTGATTGTGTTATCTGATTTAGGAATTTAGGGTTTTTTGGAAATTGATAGGGATTTAGAGTTTTTTTGATTTAGGGATTTATTGGAAATTGATAGTTAGGGATTTTTAATTAGGGCGATTTAGGAGAAAGCAATTGATTTTATTGACGACACTATCATTCAATCAATCACTTGATTGATGACACTATCATTCGATCGTGCTCACGAGATAGAGTAGCTTCTCAACTAACAAGACTGGATCTATTGATTGAGGAAGATGATTTTAGTTTGCCAAAGAGGCAAGGAAAAATAGAAAGGGATGAGATGTTGAAAGTGACAATTCAAGAAGGTGTAAATGTAACCTACATGCGATACAAGCACCAACTCTCCAAAAAAATTGATAGTCGTGCTTATAATAACGTTAAATATATCTAATTATTTTACTTTTATCGGTTATCACTTATCACCCATCTCCAAGACTCCAACTCTCTCACTTTATAAAGTCTTGCATCGTTTATTTATGTACTGTTTTCCATACTTGATTATCTATTATATTCATCTGTGAAAAGAACAACTAGGGTCCGTTTGATTGTAAATGTGGAAAATTGGTGGAAAAAAAATGAATAACAGGGAATTAAATTGTATAAAAATTGTTTTACAGGAAATTGTAATTAATTGTGTTTGATTGATATAATTTTCCACCTGAAAAATGTTGAAAATTTGGTGTCCATTTGACTTTTTTTTTTATGAAAATTGTTCATTAAAGTGATAATTTTTTCTATCATTGGGTCTAGAATTTGTTCCAATTGCCAAAAAAGAAAAAAAAAATTACCATACCAAATACCATTCGTTTGACTTTGTTTTGCATGAAAATTGTCAATAAAAATGATAAATTTTTTTACCATTGTGTCTAGAATTTTTTTCAATTAAAAAAAAGGCTAAAAAATTGAATTACCACAAAAATCCAAAGAAAATGAATTCCACGAAAACAAAAAACATCAGGCCCGTGGATCCCAAATTAGATAATGAATTCCCTGCCAAAATTTGCCCATCAACACATGGAATTTATTGGGAAATGGAAAATATTTTCCATTTTCCATGGAATTTGGGTGGTATCAAACAGGGCATTAGTTTTTAAATAAATTCGAGGTATTTTGCTAATATAGTTCAATAATGAAATATGACGTGATATTATGTTAAGGATTATGTCAATGATAATGACACCGAAGCATATGATTGTTTGCTACGGATTTTGCCACTTTACTAGAAGAAATGTAACAGATGTAGTGACATAATTCGAGGTGACAATAGATGATTTGATGAAAAAGTTGACTATGTTTAAAATAGTCCAATAATAAAATACATTTAAGGATTATGTATGTGATTATGACACCATGATTGTCTAAGTACTGAACGACCTAGTTTTTCATTCACAGGAAACAAAGGCATCTATCTCATGGTTCAAAGGACACTACCAACCGCCAATCGAATTCACCCGCCAAAATCCTTCAACGGTGATCCGAAATCTGATCCCCTGTCCCTAAGAATTCAACAGTGCCTCTCGCGGCTCAACTCTTTTTCTTGTGCAAAGCATATTTTCCAAATTCACGCCCAGATTTTAATCTCTGCATTTCATTGCGACTGTCGTGTTGTAAATAAAATAATCCAATTCTGCTGTGCAAATCCCATTGGAGATAGAATTAATTTAGTACATCATGCCCGTCTCATTATTAGTCAGACCAAAAACTTGGAAGTCTCGTCATGGAATCATCTGATAAGGGCATATGCTACTTCGAAATGTGGTCTAGGAAGAGAGACATTACGGGTTTTTGTTGGGATGCAGAGTGAGGGAGTTAAACCCAATGAGCACACCTTCCCCTTTGTGTTCAAGGCATGCGCTTCGTTTTTGGGTTTCAGTGAAGGGCAGCAAATTCATGGGGAAGTAGTGAAGTATGGTTTGTATTCTAATGTGTATGTTCAGAATACTTTGATTCATATGTATGGCTCTTGTAAGAAAGTTGTTTATGCGTACGAGGTGTTCGATAAAATGTCATTCAGAACGGTCGTTTCTTGGAATTCGATTATTTCAGCTTATGTAGAGAGCTCAAAGTTTTTTGATTCAATTGAGGTTTTTGTCAAGATGATGGATTGTGAGTTTGAACCAGATGAAACTACGATGGTGATTGTGCTTTCCATTTGTGCGGAGCTTGGTAACTTGAGTCTGGGGAAATGGGTCCATTCTCAAGTTATTGAGAAAGGTATGGTTGTGAATTGTCAGTTGGGCACTGCTCTTGTTGACATGTATGGAAAATGTGGAGCTTTGGATTATGCTAGATTAATTTTCGGTCAGATGGACGATCGAAATGTTTGGACTTGGAGTGCTATGATTCTTGGGTATGCACAGCATGGTTTTGCTAAAGATGCCCTTGAACTTTTCACAGAAATGAAACATAATTCAGTCGAGCCTAATTATGTGACGTTTCTTGGGGTTCTTTGTGCCTGTAGCCATTCTGGACTGGTGGAGGACGGAGAGCGCTTTTTCTATGAAATGGAGCATGTGTATGAGATCAAGCCCACATTGGTTCATTTTGGTGCGATGGTTGATATATTAGGTCGTGCTGGTCATCTTAAAGAAGCACATACTTTTCTTGTAAACATGCCCATTGAGGCTGATGCCATAAAGTGGAGGACATTGCTCAGTGCCTGCAACATTCATGACATTAATGACGTAAGTGGGGTTGGGGAGAAGGTGAGACAAAAGCTACTTGAATTGGAGCCTGGAAGAAGCGGGAACTTTGTGATGGTCGCAAACAAATATGCTGAAGTGGGTTTGTGGGAGAAAGCAGCACATGTGAGGAACAGTATGAGAGATAAAGGATTGAAAAAGATGGCCGGAGAGAGCTGTCTAGAGGTAGGAGGATCTATCTTTAGATTCTTCGCTGGAGATGATTTCAAACTTGCCTACAATGATATGTTCTTTTTGCTAGATAGACTGAACTTGCATATTAAGATGATAAATGATGTGTAATTATTTGATTCTGGAGTGGTTTTTGAAAGGATAGTATCATTAGTTGATGAGGACATCACATTCTTTGGGCTCCTACTTTTGGGCTATCTTTATTTATGATTCATTAATTTTAAGTGGGCTTGTATAATGGGTTTGGCTCAAGCCCGTCTCACTAGGTTTGCTTATTTTCCTCTATATATGTCTTGTAAGTAGACTAGAAAAAGACGATGAATATGAAGAAATGAAATGACTTTGCTTGGAGCAAACGTTTTCTCCCCTACCCCTTTCCCCCTGAATTTCTATTTTTTTTTTCCAGTTTCTTCCCCATTTCTTGCTGCTTTCTCCTTTATCCTACATCAAATTTGGTATTAGAGTCATAAATCCTACATCAATTCGCCGTTGAAATTGAAAGCAAAATCCGCGACAATCACCACAACGGCACAACGGCCCACCTCCAAGGTAACCTTTCATCCCATACTATTCGATCTTCACAAAAAAACAGTTATTTCTATTTCCTCCCACACTAGTATGTCAACGAGCCGAGCTGAGTCGAAAAAAAAGCTCGGGTTCGGCTCGAGTTTTTTTGGGCCGAGCCGAGTCGAGCCCCAAAAAATGAGGCTCTGCCCGAGCTTTCGACCCGAGCCTTAGCAGGCCGAGCTAGCTCGAGTTTTGTTTTTTTAACTCTACATTTGCTTTGGCCTGCAATTTTTCTTCAAACCAAGAAAAACAAAAAGTGCTTATTTAAGTTATATTTTCAAATTATAATTACAAATATGGTACAGTGAAGAGAGAGAGAGAGAACAAGAAACACAAGCCCGTCTTTTTTTAGCTCTCTCTCTTTTTAATGTGCTTACAACTCTTCCTCTGCACCAAGTCACCATTCTCTTTCAAAACAACCAAAAAGAAAAGTAAAGTACACCAATCACCATATTATATTGTATGTATATGTCGGGTGGGTAAGGGATGGGTCCACTTTCACATAAAAAGATGTTAAGAAATCTCACAAAAAGAGATTCCATAATTTTTTAACTATACAGCCTCTCTTCTTCCTGTGTACAATTTTCGTAACTTTTCATCCCATCTCTCATATTTTGAATCTTTACCTATAGAACCCCGCTTGGTGTACATAAATTTTTTTACAGACATTGTACAGACAACACACACATGGTGGGATCCGCACAATTTTTTTTTAAAAAATACAGGTGGGGCCCGGCCCCTTGTGAGGGGCCTGTAAGGTCCCTGTGAAAATAATTCTGGCAAGCCAGAATTATTCTTTTATATCCCATAAGTTTATGGATCGTAACGAGTAATATAACGGATCAATGAGTCTGGATAATCGTTCTGCCGAGTACTACAATTTAATACTTAATTTACTATTTCTAACTCTTAAACGAAGAAAAACAAAGAAGATGTTTGTGATTGAATAACTAAACTATTCTAATTATACTAGAATTATCGATATGTGAACAATTAATCAAATTCAAATTTTAAATATATGAATGTGAATGCTAGAACTTACAATTTTATCTATGAATTCTCTTTTCTTCGCTAACCATGATTCATAACTGTTGTATCGTGGATCAAATTTTTCTAAAATATTCAATTTACCTCTCTCAGTTCAAATTGATTTTAATTAATTAAGTCAATTTCATATCTCTATGTCAATCCGGATACACCTTTCTTAAACACATTAAAACCTAAGAATCCATGAAACGACTGTATTAATTAGAAAATGTATCTCTACGCTTTTATATTAGTTCTCAAATTTTACCATGTGTTCTAAATCTATAACTCATTTCTCAACTTGTTATATATTTACAAGATCATTGAATTATTGACCAAGAAATTCAAAGTATAAAACACCATAAATAAAATTAACAAATAAAAATTAACTACTAAAATCTAGAAAATTAAATTAAAGGGTCACACATATATTCCATTGTTGGCCATAACTATGAATTTAGTTACTCATACTAGTGAAAGAAAAACAACGAAAAAGTATAGAGTTAACATAATTGAGTATTTAAATCATGATGATGAAAAGAATTCGATATTGCGCTAAGAATCTTTTTCGATCTCAAAAGTCTTAAAACCCTAACTTTTTTGCTATTTGATCTTAAAGATTATGTGTTTTCTCTCTCTAAAATTGTGTGTCCCAATAAAAAGAAAGAATAATAATACATAGAAATATAGAATAACTCTGAAAAGGAGTCCTAAAACATCTCTGATATGCAATTTGAGCCTAAATAGGAATTCCACAAAAGTTGAAATGTTTTATAGTTAAGTACACTTTGGTCCTCCAAATAATGTTCTTGTGCATCACAGGTCCTCTTCATTTGCATGGTAAGTCCTCATCTTTGAGACTTGATTATTTTGAGCTCAATTCTTCTATTTTGTACCGCTTCAATCAAATTTCATCAAGACATGTCATATATGAGTTTTACCTCCAATCTACAAAATTTAACCTAAATTAAGTACTATTCACTCAAGATAATAATAAATAAACAAGAATCGAAGTACGAATAAATGTCTGAGACATGACAAAGAATACCAATAGACAGCATCTTTCTTGACCATTCTTTTCAAAACTTCAACCCTTTCGTCAGAGGACAGGCAGTTCATGTATATATCAACATCACCGGCCATATATTATGGGATATGGGGTGCAACAAATAATGAGTTGAAGATACAAGTATCACAATTACAAAAGGTTAGGAACCCTATAGTGAATTTACCATTATTTTTAAATTAGAACGTGTATGATTTATTATTTTCAAGTTGTTTTCAGTTTTTCATTTTATAAAACATCAAAAACTTGTTTGTCTGTATTTTTTAAAAATTCATTTTCGAAAATAAGTTTAAACTTATAAAATAAAACATATAGATTTAAATAAAAATTCTAAAAAAAAATTTTTTTAAAAAAATTAAAATTCTGAAAACATAAAATTCTAAAAAAGAAAAAATAAATTAAAATTTTAAAATGAAAATCTACATGAATAAATTTTTAAAATAAAAAAATTTATTGATTATTTAATTAAAAACAAATAAAAATTCTCGTCGTTAATCTTTTTTTTTTTATATATATTGTTGACTCAATTTAATATTAGTTTCTATTCTAATTTTGCAGCAAAAATAAAGAGTGAAACGTTTAAAAAAATCACTCAATTTATACCTAGTCACGAATTATTTAATGAACTTCAAACTGCTTTAAAATGCTTACTGAACTTGCATTGTTTGTACTTCATCTATCACTCCCAAAAACTTATTAAATTAATTGCTGATGTGGACGAATATTTTCTTATGTGGCAACTAACGATGTTAAATGTGTGCCACGTCACCGGACAAATCCTTGTTACCTTAAAAAATTATTAATATCTATTAAAAAACCATAAAAATCTCAAACAAGTTCNTTTTTTTTTTCTATATTTTGTTGACTCAATTTAATATTAGTTTCTATTCTAATTTTGCAGCAAAAATAAAGAGTGAAACGTTTAAAAAAATCACTCAATTTATACCTAGTCACGAATTATTTAATGAACTTCAAACTGCTTTAAAATGCTTACTGAACTTGCATTGTTTGTACTTCATCTATCACTCCCAAAAACTTATTAAATTAATTGCTGATGTGGACGAATATTTTCTTATGTGGCAACTAACGATGTTAAATGTGTGCCACGTCACCGGACAAATCCTTGTTACCTTAAAAAATTATTAATATCTATTAAAAAACCATAAAAATCTCAAACAAGTTCTAACACCCAAATATTTTTTTTCCCCAGATTTCTCCTTCTCCTTCCCCCATTAGGCTTTCTAGTTTCTGCTTACACCAGGTAATTGAGTACGCGGAGAAGGTTCCCTCAGTTATTGGCTAGGTTTTCACCTGGCGAAGAACGGGTTTAACAATATTCAATCCTTGT
>CAIGRH010285519.1:0-11147 GCA_903798295.1 Fraxinus nigra | reverse complement strand
TATTTCCATCGCGTTCAATTTCATGTTGCAAGCTTTCTTAAAATTGTAATCAAATTTACTTTCGTCCCGACGCGACCGAGGATTAGGCGGAAGGTAGTCTAGCGGAGCAGACTACTGCCGCACGGTGTCCCCTTTCTGTGCTAAGAAAAGGTTACCCGTGAAACATGGACTTCCCACCATTAAAGGACACTAACCTTATTCTTACTCTTTTGTAGCTTTTATTATTTTCCTTCATTTTCCTTCATTTGTTATACTTCCCCTCTAATTATTTTCCTTCATTTGTTGCATTTCTTCGCTTTTGGGATGTCAGGTTTATGTCTCCTTTCCTTTTGTTCTCGAGTTTAATTTTATATATATAGTTGGAGAATCCTAACCCCCATCAGCCTTCCCTAATGGCGCATAAAAAACCCATTAAGATTGTATTGCTGTTCTCAAAAGAAAAATAATAATAATAATAAAAGTGATTTTTTTTTTCAATTGAATATGAGTAGAAAAATTTCTTGTACATTTTCCATGCAAAGGATTTCTACTAGAATATAATGTTTCAAACACTTCAGATAATTCTTGCTTATTGTTGAGAACAGATAGGTCTTCATCCAACATTTTGCACACAAGTACATATAAAAATAAAAAACCAAACATCATATAATAATATCAGGCCTTTCTAGAAGCAGGATATAGTTAATACCTCATCTCTTGAAAATGATGATAGTATTGGTATAAGAATAGAAGCATCCTGTCAAAGAAAAATATATAATAGTCCCATGAGGACTCATAAATTTACTAGTGAATGATCTGAAAAAAGAACACAAATATATGCTGGTAAATAACCTTTAGTTTGGTATCATATAATCGTTTGACAGCGGCCACTAAATCAGGTGGTGTCTTCCCTTCAGATAATACATGAAGCACCTTCAGGTGAAACAATTCAATGTCGGGTTATGAGGAAAACAGTCCTGGAGATGTTTTAACAAATATGAAGCGTGAAGCTTAAAGAAACTACCTGTGTCAGTAGTTGTTCACTTCCTTGGGGTGGATCAGATATTATTTGAAGCAATTCAGAATATGATGAACCCAGAGCCTTTATAAGAACAGGGGTATGACGATGCACAGCCTACAGTAGCAACATAAATTTATGATGCTGGAAGAAGCAGGTAACAGAACTAAAAGCAGTAAGAAACAAGTAGACCATAATGAAAGTGCCTCTTTCCTAATAAACAAAGTGGTCATTTTCAACAAACGGATGTGTCTCCACTCTAGACCCTTGTCTTACCAGTTTCTTAGTAAAATCTAAGCATACTATTATCTTTAAATAAAATTTAACAGATAATTTTCAGCTAAAAGCAAAACACTAAGCCATTTTCGTTTTATGGCAGAGAGAAAGATTTTTCATGAAAGCTAGTCAAACGTAATAGCTTCAGTGGCACACAATAAGATGAGGTAGAAAGTAGTGGCAGGCTGACATAAAGACCTGCACCATGTGGGTGCCCAAGTATATTCAGTATGTTTCCAAATGTAAACCATGACCTAAAATTAAAACAAAAGATGGATGATCTCAAAACTTTAAACCACCTATAACAAGATCATTGTTAGCCAGGACAGTGGAATTTTCCATTGCAGTAATTTTTAATTGCATTGGTATGAGAGAGAATTTAGTGACAAGTGTTGATCATTCCAGAAAATAATTAAGGATCATTACTGAAGAGAATCCAGTAAGCAATCACCAAAATGGCAAAACTTTAATTGCTCACGTCTATTACTTGGAGTTGCAAAATAAGTGTGCACACTAGTTCAGTATAGGAAACATCAATTTTAAATCTCCAAACACAAACAACCTCAAATCATGCCATAAATGTCGCACACAAGCATGCAGAATATGTTTCACATATTGCACTCTCCCATAATAACGGTTTAAGTGGCTTTCATGAAGAGTAGCAGAAAAGAGGGCAGTAAAGAAACAGTTCTGAAAAAGCATTGCAGTTGAAAACACCAAGGAAGGTAACTCATACAGAGTAAACTCTAGAGCAATAATGAAATGTTCAGAGTACAAAGAATAAACAAAATCAACAGACCTGCTTAACAGCCTTCGATGCTCGTGCATAATTATTAAACACAAGTTGAAGAAGGCTTGGTTTCTGCAAGAAAAGAAAACCATTGTCAGACAAAGAAGTAAGTGATAAGTAGGGGGTGTACAGATCTCTTTTCTTCATTTATCAAACGAACGCATGCCAACCAACCTTTGCACATAACGCAAAAAACAATGAGACAAGTCGCTGTGCTTGAGAAAATGAAATTGCTGAATCAGAGGAAGATTCTTCTGCAACCTTAATGGTGTCATTTTCTGAAACCCCAGGATCTGAAATTTGAGAACCACTTACAGATGCTTCTTGGCTTCCCACCTGAAAAGATATTTTACGGAGGAATAAATGCGCGGTTATAATTAATATAGTTCAGCCCTATACACCAAGAAAGACACAAAATCAGGTTATAGCAAGCAACAACTTGTTTTATTCATAGCATGGATGATGTGCCAAGTGAGCTCAGATATATGGGTAAATGCATGAAACTAGTGATGGAATTATCTGCAGTGCCTTGATCAAGAAAATAAGCAGCTTGAATAATTTCAAATATTCAAAAAGAAAGCCCTCTTTGTAAGAAATATATGCTCGACCTGTGAGAATTTGATGAACTATGAGAACCTCTCTCAGGATCAAACGTTAACTGTAATTCAATCCCAATAATATATGCAAACATCACATGGTGTTGATAACAACCTAAAATGCAGTAACTGGATGTTGTTTGGGACCAATACAAGGCAATACAATGAACATGTGCAAAATTGATTCATATAGATAGTTCATTCTTGTAAATAAGCGAATGATGTCCAATAAACAATGCACATCCAAGAACTTCACATCAATCGCAGATAATTCAATCATCTGTTTCCATAACTTAAAACAACAAATTTCAGCAAATACATGAAATAACCACTACAAAAATAACACGAGAAAAAACAATCTCCTCATCTCCCTTGCATCTTCCCCACCCCCAACCAAAAAGTGAGAGAGGTGTGTGGTGGTGGGGAGGGTAGTAAAAATAATGTCAATTGTACTAGTGAAGGTTAGACAAATAATTGTAACTTCAAAAGAGAACTCTAGTCCACTCAATCAAATATGGAACACTGAATAAAATTACGTAGCCTTTTCAAATGTATTAGTTCCAAGGTAATACCTTTGTTACGTTTTACTTACCTAATTATAGTCAGGAAAATAATCAAATTAAAACTGACAAAAGAATATTTCTACAGCTAATATTGTAACCAAATATTAAGTCCAGTAGGATAAGAAAACAACCCAAAAAATGTGATGTCGCTTTTGAAGTATCAAAACAGTATTGCCATAGCGAACCTTCACAGGCTAACTACCTCAATTTAAAGCAAGTAGGAAAAATTAAAACAAGATTCAATTTTGGCACATTAATTGGCCCCAAAATCCATTGCTGCTTATACTGGATGAGTTAAGAACAAAACAAAGGAAGGATCTTTTAAGGAACTCTCTCCAATCCAATCAAACTCAAAACTTTAAACCCAAGCTGCAGCTCATACTCAAGGACATAATAAGTAGTGAATATCCGAGTTCGTGACTATTCTTCATTGTTAAGAGCATGGATGGTAACATGCTGGAGAAAAATAAGAACAAAGAAATGGCAAAAGAAAAAATTATATTGAAGTTAAAGGAAATACTACAAGACAAACAGAAAAAAATAAATGTCACACACCTGTCCTATTCTTTGTTTGTGGGATACAGATTGTAAAATCCCTGTCTCTGAAACACGCTGTTCTACAGCCGACAAGAACATATTTGTGGCAAACTCTTCGATGTTTTCAGCAACATTGCTCATCGCGTAAAGTTTGTTAGCCACCTGGCATGCACAGAAACACAGGTTCAAAATGTTTTAGAACAGAAACAATTATTTTAATCCATAGTCTCATTTCACGGGCAAACAGTCCATTAAAGAGGCAACCCCAGTAAGCGATTTTGAACCCCCTGGACAGCACAAAAAAAGAATAGAACCAAATTTCCATACCAGACGGATAGCTTTTGCTCGAACATCATCCATTGAGTGAACAGCACACTGCCATGTGGAATTACATTAGAAAGGGAACTACATTTTGCTGCAACAGACAAAAGATTCAAATCTGACAAGAGGAAGCCAGCATTGCTTCCGTACCATGCATTTTGCACATAATAAGTACAAATATATCAGTCTCATATTTTTTCCATGTTTGGCTTTTAACAAGTCAGTTGCAACTTATGGTCTGATAGACATGAATATATATTCCAGAAAAGAGGCGAAGAAATAAGAACAAAATTGAAGAAACTGTTACACTGACAAGAAAATAATGTTATGTAAACAAATATAAGTTTCCTCGTTAACATAGCAAAGGGCTGCAAGTTAAGCAATCAAGGATAAAAGCGCTGTACAGGGAAAACTTTCATCCTATTATGTAATGTGAACACATTTGACAGCACTGTGTACCAAACAAAAATATCTTATTCTTTGCAGTCGCTGTTCAATAGTAAAGATCTGTTCTTTGATTGTCAGTTAAAAAAGCAATCAGCAAAACTCAAAAGTAATCCAACTAATAGTTAATGATTTGAAAGTCAAGCAAACAGGGATGAAAGCATTATACAGAGAACTTTTAGCCTAATTTATAACCTATTCACATTAGACAGAACTGTTTGTACCAAGCAAGAGTAAGTCTAATTCTGCTCGTCCTCTGCTCGATGCTAGATATATGCGTTTCAATTGCAATCATTATGAAAAACAGTCACCAAAACTTAGAAGTCATAAAACCTATAGCCATTCAATTAGTTTATGCATGGGACTGCATCCAAGCACATTATCTGACCTATGGTACCCTGGGCTGAGGTGGACCTCCGTGGTAAGTGCAGGCCTTTATTGTTTTAAAAATTAAACAAACACAATAGAGGAAACAGCCATTGCTCACATTTGTTCAATTTTTTTTCATTTTTTGAGGGAAAAAAATCCTGTTAATAGCCTCCTCATTTCATTCCCACAATATTCTATTCTCTACTCTCACAGTTTTAAAAACTCACAATCTCGATCTCTTAATTCTATAAGTTATTCGTTCCATAGATTTTTGTTGAAATTGTTTTAGTACATATTGTTTAAATTTGTTACTTCTGCACTCGCATTACATATTTATACTCATTCACACTTGTTAATTTTAATATAATGGATCAAAGATAATAATTTTAGTTGGAAAAATCGTGGAGACACTGGTCATTGAATAGCAACAGTAACAATAGCTAAATTGAGCACAACCGTCTACATGCTGCACAAAGGGTTTTGAAAATCCCGATTGAGGCCTGCCTCAGAGTGAGGAGAGCAAAAAATGCCTCAAGGAACTGGCTGTGAGGTTTGTGGAGTTGTAAGCCTCAATTGTGTGGACCCACAAAACATAGAAATTCTTATTCACCCATTCTGGAAATAGCCAACTACTAACTAAAGCATTAAAAAACCGTGTTTTTCATATACCCACTTTGGGAATAGTCCACTGCCCCACTAACTAAAATAATTGTTTCTTTTTTGTTACTTCATAGATTCTTGTTTGTTTATTTGTGCACTTAAATTATTCTACTATGAATTTTGAAGATTGTTTATAATTTATTATGAGCTTATATTGTGTATTTTAATAGTTTTTTGAGATTATTTTTATGAGGGAAAAAGTCTAGGTACCCAATTACGCCTTTTTAAATGTGGTCAATGAACACATACTAATGCTACGGGAGATTGTATAATGCTAATGCAATTTAGTCGACTTAGATAAACACTATTTCAGTGTGTATCCTATACCTTTTAACATGAAGAATCATTTCATCTCCTAAAATTCTTCACATGCCCTTCAGGTGTAAAATATATTTTCATTGATAAAAGTGCTATGAAAACTTCAGATTCTATGCCTCCACTAATAAATAAAATTTCACTCTCCACAAATTGTTCAATGTAAAGAGGTTTGACCATGGATGAAGGGGGTTGAAATAAATTACCCAAAAACTTACAATTTAATTCTCATGATCAAAGTACCTTCAGAGCTATACCCAAACAGGCTTCACGATTGAGTGGCCGGCCCAAAATCAAGCTCCAAACAACACCAAGGCCCTGAGTGACACGGTCACCATCATGACCATCTACTCCAGAATGGCTTCGAGAACATAAATCATTCAGCAACCTTAATGCAGACTCAGGTAAATAAGGAACCTCTCCAAGAAGTCGACTAAATGATTTGTCAGTTGCTGGGAAAGCATCTAACAAAAATTTTGCCTACAATGGAGAAGTCAACATTAATAACTTTGCACTGACAGTAACATGTCCAGTGAAAAAATACCTACCACTTTCAGAAGGAAGTTTTCGTACAAGGAAGCAGCAGATGAAGAGTTCTGAAACGAATCTGACAACATAAGAGCGCGTATATGATAAAGAACATGCATTACAAGCTCGTGTCCCTGAGAAAAAATTCAATGAGAACAATAAAGTACAAAAATATTACGAAGAAACAATTAGTAAGGGAAGTACTGAGAGAGTTTGATATTTCTTGTAAGAGGATAGAGTACAGTAGGCAGAGAAAGTCAAAGCTGTTCCTTGTAAGCGATGAATATAGATAAACATTGATAAGTTTTTGAATGGCTCCTATGGGTAAAATAACAAGTTTACCAAAGTCACCATACTCCATGGCTCACTTTTAGCAGGAGTTATGACAGCTAAGGTGCTCAAAAGCTCTTAGCTTTCACTTCTCTTTTGTACATTTGAGTTTGTTGCACCGCCTTGAAATGTAGTTACAAGAAAATAAAAAATAAAAAAATCTTCATAAAAGAATCTAAGAGTTGCACCTAAACTTTATGAAAGAAGTCGTATAAAAGTCAAAATAAAACTAATTTTCTACACAATGTTGTTATCTTACATTACTCCCCCTTTCAGTCGAAAAGCAATGTAATGATAAAATCACACAGAAGAAAAGAAAGATGTTCCAGATAATCAAGAATGGACTGGAGTGGGGTTAGGACCAAGAAAAGAGAATTCAAGGCCAAACAGCAACGACTCGGTCTTGCACATCAGATAAATTGATCTTACCTCTTAGCAAGCCACAGAAAGTTAGTTTATCTTTCCAATGGATCTCATACAACGTACTAACTTGAGTGATATTTTGATGCATTCAGAACTAAGATTTGAAATAATTGACAGAAAAGCATCAACAAGAACAAGATCTCTTTTAACAGTTGTCAACATAAAATCTTAGCTGAAAATAAATCCAAATAAAGCAATTCAATATCTAAAGCATAACATGCAGATTCATAACTACTATTAGCCGAATCATAACTAGCAACAATTTGAAATGTTGATGTGGCATCTAAAATTTCTCTTACACTGTGCCAACTCACAACCCAAATCCCCACCCCGAAAAAAGAAATAATAATACACTATTGGTCCCCAATCTATTCCCCGAGTGCAACTCAGTCCCCGACCTTAAAAATGAAAAAGTTTATCTGCAATCTCTCACTTGCACAATTAGTCCCAATGGACAGTTTCCATCCACAAATCTGTTAAAAGGTCATTTTTTACTAAAACAACGGTTATATCTTATTTTTTAATTAAAATAAAAAATATAAAAAAACCAAGAAAAAAAATTATCATCCCTGCCACCACCGAAAATCCCCCACCACTGCCACCCTACACTCCCAAACCCCGCCAACACAGCCCACCCACAAGCCACCCCAAGCCCCTACGCTACCCCTACTCTCTCTTTTACCGTTGACTCTTGGTCCCTCTTTACCGCTTCGTGTGACGCCGTCAACTTCATCCCAGAAACCATGACCTCTGAAACAAGCCCAGGTCTATTGCTTCCATAGTTCTCTATCTTTACTCAAATATATTTATTGTCTGAATTATATGTGCAATAGACATAACTGTAATGCATAAGGATATATGTCTGGAATGATTTTTTTGGTTAGATTGCTATAACTTATGTTTCAGGGCTTGTAAAATTTTAGTGTACCTAAAACTCGTGGAAGGAGGCCTTCTTCGCCTTCCACCTAAGCTGTACACGAAAAGCCCAAACCCAAGGAAAAGTAAAACCCTTATGAATTCTTTCTGTCCTCGTGCCTGGTGCACGTAGTCAGCATCTGTCACTTTCCATCTCAAACTCTGGTTCCACCTAAGCTGCACACGAAAAGCCCAAACCCAAGGAAAAGTAAAACCCTTATGAATTCTTTCTGTCCTCGTGCCTGGTGCACGTAGTCAGCATCTGTCACTTTCCATCTCAAACTCTGGTTTCACCAAAGCCTTCTCTACAGCAAAGTGAAGATTTCCGGACTAGGATTAGAAATAGATCAACAATTTTCATCTTCTTCCACTTTTTGGATTGAATTGCTTAGGAATGAGGTTCTTGCCACCTTTGATTGAATCAAAAGAGAGAGCAGGCGGAGGGTCAGGAGATAGAAATTAGAAAGTATCCACTAGGATTGCTTAGTCAAAGGCTGAAGACAAATTTGCTCCTGTTTAAAGCTTCGGGACCAATTTACTACTTTTTTTTAAAGGTAATCAAAATTTTATTAATCAAAAAGCATAATACGCGAGAAGTGTATTAACTTAAATCAGAAAGAAACAACATAAAATCGACAGCCCATCAATATGCCTAGTGACCGCAGCATTAAACCAAGTATACAATGTTAAATAAAACAATTCCCTAAACTATTCTGTTATTCGTAATTGGTCTTCAAATCAGCGACTATTTCTCTCTCCACACACGCCAAACGATGCAACTCGAAATAAGGTTCCAAACAATTTTGCTGTCCTTATCTCGAAACTCTCTCCTCCATGCCTTTAATGTGTCCTCNTTTTATTAATCAAAAAGCATAATACGCGAGAAGTGTATTAACTTAAATCAGAAAGAAACAACATAAAATCGACAGCCCATCAATATGCCTAGTGACCGCAGCATTAAACCAAGTATACAATGTTAAATAAAACAATTCCCTAAACTATTCTGTTATTCGTAATTGGTCTTCAAATCAGCGACTATTTCTCTCTCCACACACGCCAAACGATGCAACTCGAAATAAGGTTCCAAACAATTTTGCTGTCCTTATCTCGAAACTCTCTCCTCCATGCCTTTAATGTGTCCTCCATACGCCTCGACAACACCCAATTCATATGTTACGATGCCAAGATATCGTTCCACAGAAAACGAGCAGCATCACAATGAAAAAACAAGTGATCAATCTCTCCTTATCCCTCTTACACATAGCACTACTCTGTAACACAAAAACCCCTTGTACGAAGATTATCCACCGTATTAACATGTCCTCTGACAACCGTCCATAATAGAAATGTCACTCGTGGGGGTAGTTTACATTTCCAAATCATCTTCCAAGGGAACGAGCTCTCAGTAAATCTCAATACTGATCTAAAATAAGTGCGAACTCAGAAAATACCATCACGTGTCAACCTCCACCTGCTACAATCACCATCTCCAACCCTGAAATGAACCTCATATAACAAGGTCAGAAACAACGCATAGTCATCCAATTCCAAGTCATGCAAACCCTGACCAAAAACAATGTTCCAATTGGGGATCCCATTGTAAATAACTAAGACATCATTTACCATGGCAGATGGCTCCAACGCAATACGATACAAAGAAGGAAATTTCAATTTAAGCGGTTGATCTCCACACCAATAATCATCTTAGAATCTAATGGTATTACCAATCCCCTCAGCAAAAGTCAATCTATCCCGAAAGTCGCTCAGCAAACAGTTAAAACAACTAAGCGACACTATTAACAAAATGGTTGAAACCATTTATGGACTGGCTCAGGAAGAAGACTAATTATGTCATTACCAGATATAATAAAAGAAATAAAAATCATGAGAGAAGACATTGAAGAAAGTCCTAAATATTTGTCGCTCTCGGTTTCTTAAGAATAAGCACAATAAATGTTGCATTGGCGCTTCTAAGGAATCTTCCACGCTGATAGAAATAAGAAAGGATAGAAAAAAATTGATACTGGCTGGAGGTATTTTGGGCATTGATGTTTCTTGCAATGTTCCCAAGTTTTTCTGCACTGTAGTTTTGCAGTTTTGACAGATGCATACCTTTATCAACTGAATCATAATTTAAAAACTCAAAACTAAAAGACTCGTTTCACAAAGTGAATCGATTTAGCTTACTGCCAACTTATGTCTTCAATGGTTCGAGCCTTGTTCAAGTTGACAAGTTCAAGGTCATGAAATATCCAAGCTTTATCCAAGAGCTCTATGGTGTATTTTTGGGGCTACTCACCACTCGAAAAGGATAAAAGTTAAGGCTACTAGTTGCTTCCAACAACTCGAGTAGAAAAATTGATAACTAGAACGATAGCAACATTCTTTTGCCATCAAATTTGCCACCAGCTTTCAAGAAGACAAGGAAAACAATATGGGAACCTTTTGAGATGATTTGGAAACTGGAAAATCTATGAAACATCTATGCAACTAAAAAAGAAATCTGGAGACATCTCCTTCAGTGTATTTAAGAAAGAAAAAAGATTTTCTCCCACTAGCAAGGCCTATTTCGACCTTGGAAAAGAGGTATTCCAGATTCCTATCCTCTATTTAAAAATTCTGGAAGAGTGTTCTTGGGTAGAAAGATAAGAAACATTCTTTTTCCACCAAATTGGACACCAACCACCAAGCAGACAAGTTAGGAAACCAAGAGGAATGTAAGAAGGATGGAATTTGGGAAACCTGTGCAACTGAAACATAAACCTGGATATATAACTAATCCTTAGGTGTATTCAAGAAGGAGAAACATAAACCTGGATATATAACTAATCCTTAGGTGTATTCAAGAAGGAAAAGAGGCACAACAATAAATAAAAAATTCTTGACCCCAGAAAAGAGGTAATCCTAATTTGTTCCCTGCTCCTGAAGAACTTTCTGAAAATAGCATTCCTATCTTAAGTAGTGATGTAGTACATCACAACTACAATTAATAGTTTCACTTTATCTAGGAGTTTATCTTTTTTAGTTATCTTATCTAATTTCCTTTTTCTAGTTGTAATAGGTTTATTCATAAATCATGTTTA
>CAIGRH010285511.1:0-12106 GCA_903798295.1 Fraxinus nigra | reverse complement strand
ATCACACGTCTCTTCCCTTTACTTCAACTGAATCTTGTTCAGTTGAGCGTACCAAACATGTTCATAGATCCTACAAGAATAATAAAATTTGTTGCCAGGGGTGTGAAGACTAATAATTTATCATGTTTGTGCAGTGCCACAGACTACTTTTCTCTCAATGAATGAGTTTTTCCTTTTGAAGATCTCTCACATGGGGTGGAGGTTTGTGGGCCATTCATAGACAAAATCTTAAGGTGACAATTGATTTGGCCTTGATGGATGCTATCTTCACNCGTACCAAACATGTTCATAGATCCTACAAGAATAATAAAATTTGTTGCCAGGGGTGTGAAGACTAATAATTTATCATGTTTGTGCAGTGCCACAGACTACTTTTCTCTCAATGAATGAGTTTTTCCTTTTGAAGATCTCTCACATGGGGTGGAGGTTTGTGGGCCATTCATAGACAAAATCTTAAGGTGACAATTGATTTGGCCTTGATGGATGCTATCTTCACCATTTGGCCAAGTGGGTTCCATTGTATATTTCGTGTTGGCCGCTTGCACAACAGATGTAAAATGCAAAGATATAGAAGTTGCCCTTGCCATTGGTGTCCTTCCAAATATGAACTATACACCATAGCTGAAAAGCACTAGTGGAGGTTGTAAAGCAACACTCCATTGGCCATATTTGTTAGCATCATGATCAATATCTAAGCGGCTTAGTTGTATTTCTTAAAATAGCTAGAATGGAAGTATACTTTTATTTCGAGAATTGATTCCCATTTAATGAAGTTTTCTTGTGACTTTGATTTTACTAGTCTTTCTTTGCATTCTTTAAGAAATCAATTGTCGACCTTTATTAATATTTATAGTTGTTAATTTATCATTAAGAATATTTGACTTTTATCTATGTCTTAATATATTAAATAATTAATATTTAATAGAATTTTACAATCCTTGATTTGATCCATCGATCCGATTCAAAATAATGGTCCTAACAACCTTGGTTATATGTATAAGATTAATAAAAAAGACAATACAATGAATAAAATTTCAACTTCATTTTTAATATTGTCTTGTAATATCTAGATCAGAGTCTAATATAATGGCTCATGAGTAATCGAGATTTGTGATATAGATTGTAGTGAAACATATGCGAGTGCTAATATAAGATGGATTTGAATCGAGTATTTTATTCCATTGATATATTAGCTTTTCTCATCCTTGATGGCCCTAGTGTCATGGCTATTTAAAGGAGAAAAGCCATGGATCCAATCTTTGCATAGCCCTTTAGTTTTATGATTTTTAGTGCCATGAGGTGAGTCTAAACTCTAAACCCATGCTAGGTTTGCTATCACTTTATTTGATTGGAAAGTGACTAGATTACATTGCCTGGTTGTTCTATGCTTTATTGATTTCTTTTTTAAGGGTAGTGTGACAAGAGTCCTATGATATCACATATATAGGGTATGTAGTATCACCACGAGCTTTGTCTTGAGTGTGTACCAAAATTTTAACCTCAAATTTTTATATTTCGAAGGTAAGATTTCGTAACCCCCCTCCCCCCTTCCACCCTCTCCCACTCCCTAAAAAAATGTGTAAATAAAGTGAAAAGTACTTGTAAATCCATTGAAATATGTAATTGAATTTGAAGTTTGATCGTGTAGAAATTATTTATAAACTATCCAAATAATTGTTTGATTTAATTTTAATTCGATATATACTTCGTATGATCGACAAATATCATCCACTACTCATTTATATCCATTTTTAATTTCAACAACTGTGTGTATAGTAGAAGATACAATAAGTTAAAGAATGGTGGAATTCTGTCAATTCACTTTGAAAAGCAAACTATGTTATCATCGTCACCACATTTCAGAAGAAAGGACAAGAAGAGTGCTCACTTTAACATTTCTTACACCTTTTCTTGCTTATCTTAGGTGGGTCATCAAATCTCCAAATACTTGATCAGGTTAATCTCTTTGTATATATATATATGAAAAGATACAGATTCTATTATATTTTATCATTTAATGATTGTACTCTCACACGTACGTATTCTCAAATACAGGTATTGATCATTTCAATGTGAATACGTATTCTCAAATAGAGGTATTGATCATTTCATTGTGAATCGATTCAAGAATAAGTCCATTCATCTATCGAGATCTTTAGGCCTACAATCTCCATAACCCATATTAATTATTTCTATACTTTTCGTTTTTCCTTTATAGGTGCACAATTTGAAGGAATCAAACCCATGAGTAAAGGAATTAAACCAACTCTATTTTCTGTATATATATATATTTGAAGAAAGATTATTATATGTGTACAAATTCACAGTACTCTTTGAAAGAGCACTTTGGCAATATGAAAATTTACAGTTCCAGGACTAGAATTGGCAACATAGTAGAAACTCCTAGCAACATCAAGAAATGTTTTCTTAGTGTTGGTATCAATGTCATCTGAGGATTTGGTAAGAACTAATTTTACTAGTTCTTGCATATCTGATTCAATTTCAACAGTTGCGATGTTTGCCGTACCATTGATGCAGCCATTTGTACCATGTACCTGTTCCACGTGATAATACTACGTCAAAACTTTGTTAGCCAAAAACCATAATAAGATGGACAGTATTGAACATCATTAAAGAATAGTTATAAGTAAATCGACTTTCACCTTTTTGCTTTGATACAGACGAAGTCGGTGACACACTCTATTGGTGATATCGGAGAGTCGATTATATTTAGGATGAGATAATAATAATTCCTCAGACGTCCAGCGACTATTGAGATCGCTAGTCAAGTTTAGAGTACGCACGAGTAGCTCTGCTTCTCCTTGGCCCATGTCACCTTCTTTCAAGCTCCACATCCACTTTTCCCACTAATGACAAAAGAGAATTGAATAAAGAAAAAACAAAAACCTATTTATGAGTTTGAATTTGAAAATGCATTAATTTAAAATGGGATGTGGTATGGGTAGCATTTTCCATTTAAAATAAGTTTGGATTCAAAACAAAGGACAAGTTTAAATCTGAGCAAAAGAAATCTAATTGGGAGAAGGGCTTACAGCACGATTCAGTTGTTGATGAATGTCTCTTCCATAAGCCAACAAGGTGTCCAATGAGAGCTGATTTAGGGTTCTCAGTAGAGTGGCTACCAGTCTGTGTCTTGTTCTGTACATTTTAATCAAAAACTTGGATTATAAGGCAATGAATATCAAACTTTTCAAAACAAGCCAACACTCAAGAGTCTACATCAATCATATACCATCACAGTATTTCTTATCTTCCCTCCCAGGCCTAGAGGTGTTAAAATGTGCATGTGAAAAGCATAGTCTAGGTATGGCTCGGTTTGTGCTGTGCAGCGAACTTACTCGTTTCTACAACTGGATTGCGACGAGTTTAGTTGTAGTGACTAACCCACGTAGGCCTATATTTTTTGGGAGAAAAAAAAAACTATGCTTATTTATGAAAGAAAATAGTATGGGACGCATTGGTCCCAGTATTTGATTTTTTTTAGTATGAGTAATGCTACTTGTACATAATTATGTACAGATTGATGACGTGGGGGTGAGGTTGGATTGGGGATGATGGTAATTGGTTGAGAGATAGGCTTTGAGGATATGATCAAGAGTGTATGTGTACACGTGCCTTTTCGAAGTTCAACTTAAATTAACCAATAGATACACATGAAATGTTTCATGTTTGTCAGTAATTAGTAAAATTGAGGGAGAAAGTCCTAGCTAACCATTGTAAATTTACCTGCTTCCATTTGCATAATCGAGGCTGTTTCCACGTAAAAACTCATCAATAAAGGTTTGTTTGTGATTAGGTTTCTGGCCAAAATGCGAAGCAATGGTCTCCATTAAAATGGTGGTTTTAGCCCAAGCTAGCCGCTCTTTCGACTTCTCCGGCTCAAAATAACTCGCAGCAGCCAAATAGTATGCTAGGAGAAGGTTTCTTTCGCTCATTCCGTACTCTCCAATTTCGTATTTACTGTACCATCTGGAAAATAATACACGTCCGAATAATAACTTTTTTCGAGAAAAAAAATTACTTATTTCAATATTAAATGGAAAAGTGGTTCAGTATTTTACTTCTGAATGCTTCTCCACTCGAGCTGGTGCAATTCCTGGCAAATATTGTAGTCCAATTTTGCTAGCTCAAGATACATGTTGTTGTTAACGTATCCCATCCTAAAGACAAACAACACACATATGATAACAAATTATAAGCATAATTCTTACTTATCTATAAGTTAATTTTTAAATAATTAAAATAATTATATATATACTACCACTTTAATCATTAGGACTAATAAAATAATTACATATACTACATCCTATGAAAATGATTGGTGTTGGAATTTAATGAATTATTTGTTTCTAGATTCTTATAATTTAATATCTTTGATCGGTTTCCGACAACGATTGATCTAAATATAGTAAATTACAAGTAAAGAGATTAACGTTAAGACCAAAGTAATATTATTAGTAAACGACAAAATGGAATCACAACGTGAATGTTGTAAATATAAATTTGATCATGGCATCCGATTTAGGCTCTATCTGCAATTATTTTTTTTTATTTTTTGCATTTGATCGGCCAACTTCATACCTGATAACTCATATATAAGTTGTTTTATTTTTTGTCATACTTTTGTATTTTTCTCTGATTAATAAAAATACTCGTTAGCAAATAAAGGAAACACACATTCAATTTATGTTTGTGAACAATACATAAACAAGTTCTCATGCGTATTTCTTCTATTCAATTTATCGACAAATGAATTTATGTGAAGTACCTGTACAAGGTTTTGCCAATCCAGACATCGTCTTCACCACCGTATTGCTTCAAGTAAAATCTTGTTTCTATTCGAGGTAAGCTAGCGTACCACGGAACATCTAATGAATATCCTACCTGCACATTTTTTGTCATCATCCTAAGTTGCACTCAAATGACCCACATAAAAAATAAAAACTACACGGCAAAATATTTAGTCTTTGGTCGGCCTTCATTATTTTCAAAATATGTTTTTCTCTTTCATTTTCAATTTCACATTTTTTAATAAAATAATATTACACGTAAATCAAAAACTTTTCTTCATTTTTTAACTACATATTTTTCATCAAATCACTATTTTAAAATGCATTTTGAAAGAAAAAAAGGGAAGGGGGGGCTCTTTAAATTACAAGTTGACAGTTGATAGTGTCATTTATTGGGTCCTAGGATTTGGATATGCTAGCTTTTGGCAAGTGGCATGTTGCAACACTAATGTTTGTGTGCATATTTAAGGTACAGTGCGTGTTAATTAAATGAAGCTTTTTTATGCAACTTTGCTTTATTTTTATTTGAAGAAATCATTTTTATTTATTTATTTTATTATTATTTTGAATAATGAAATGGAATTATTTCTTTCCACCAAAACTTTAGTAACAATTGTATTGCCTTGAAACAATATCTATAAAGTCAAATCAAGAAAAGTACTATTGACAAAAGTTAGTTCTAACAAACGTACTCTATTTGTCCAAGTCACTTTCTTTGTTGAGTTTTTCCATTTGTTCGGATGTAGTGATGTCTCACATGATAGGTTTCCCAGACCCAACTCAATAAAAAAGTAAGAGTATGCTACATGTATTAAATTATTTACCTAAAATTTTACCTAATCACCAAGTAGCGACCCCCATTGGAGAGGAGCCCCTGTGGACCCAGACACCCCTCAATAAGGGGCCGTTACTTGACTATTAGATAAAACTTTAAGTAAAAAATTATGTACATAAAGATTTTTTCAAAAGGTAAAAAAAATATCCACCCCCCTGTTTGTGAGTGGTCGGTACCCCCCTACATGTACATCCAGCAAGCTTCTTATTTGTTACGAAGAAGTACTAAACTAGATTAAATAGTAAAATAAATCATATTAAGCTCATGTTTGGTAGTCATTTTTTTTTAAAAAAATATTGTTTTGAACAGTAAATTTTCAGAGAACGTGTGGATTAAAAAGTAGGGTAATATTTTTGGTTTACAAGAAAAATATTTTATTCTGTAAATGTATGATTAAAAATTAATATGTAAAAAAAAAAAAAAGGATTTTTGAAAAAATGGGGCTAAACTTATTTTCCTTATGTAATACTGTGTCGCAACGTACTCAATTACGTTCTAAAAAATCTATAGGCCAAGTTCTCAATTACGTTCTAAAAAATCTATAGGCCAAGTTAAAGGCTTTTACCTCTCCTGGTAGGTCTTTGGTTATAATCCATTTATCCAGTAGCTCATTATTGGCTCTTTTTTCTTGCAAAAAATTGGCCGAGAATTGCTTTGCTTCTGCAAGTATGTTCTCTCCAGGAAACATCACCTGAGAAGCCCTATACAGATTATACATTCCTGTAACAGCCTGGTTCGACTGTCCAACAAAACAGAAGAACTCTCCACCATTCTCAAAGTGTTTGAATACATCTGTCATACATGTACTAATCAAACTTCGAGTACCAAAAGAAAGGATGATGATATAGAATGAACATGATTTGAAACTCAGGTTTTTTAAGGTTGAGACCATTTTTTTTTTCCCCTGAACATGTTCGTGCGTGTCTTGTGAATCCAAGAAATATTGTTTACCTGCAGAAACTTCGTAACCGTGCAATCTCAGAAGTCTGAAACCCATTGCCGTGTCATCAATGTCTTGAACTTCAGAATTTCTTGCCCAGCAGATTCCTTTATTTGTCCAATACCTGAATTATTGTCGTTTAATACTAACTAAAAGCCAGCATATGCAAATATATATTATTTTTTGTTTTAAGTTAATAATTTACTTAGAAAGTTGTACCTGTGAACATAGTCCATACATCCCTCGATTTCTTTCTGGAAAAATCGAGAAATTCCTAGTCGTTGCAACCGGTCTACAGCCCAAATGTGCTCGAACAAGTCGACAGGATAGACATTGGGAACTAAAATTAAGAACAAAAATAAGTAAAAACATACAGGAAATATTTCGAAAGTTAAACCAACCCAATATTTTACCTCCCCCATTAAATTTTTTGACAGCACTTGTTAGATAGTTTAGGCAATTATCATCTTTGGTCTGCTGGAGTGCAAAGGCAGTGGAGGATGGTGAAAACAGAAATGACCCATCTGATGACTGTAATTTTAATAGCTTTTGCCATTCCAAGTCTGGCATTCCTTCCAGGCTATGGAGTATTGTTGTGGGCACCGTGTTCATTATGTCTTTTGGTATCCTATTGCACATACACAATCATTACATGCATATATAAGCAACTTTTAATACACATTACTCGATAATACACGCATTGAATAAGATTTTAACTTTTTTATCAAACTGAACCGTACTTACGTGTACCAATATATATATGTATATAAATTATTCAACTTTCCACTTATTCTTATCTTTACATATATATAAATCTATGAAAGATAAGGTTGTAATAATTACTATTATTGGAGTTCTGAAAATACATACCTTGTGAGCTTTAAATTTCTTCTGGCATAGATTTCTTTCAAGACTGGAGAATCATATGGGATATCAATTTCCAGCTTTTTGGCTATTTCTATGAGTGACGGAAATGCTAATTCGAACCCAATAGGCATATGCTCAGCATTTTCATCTTCAAGCTTGTCCATATTTTCTCCGATAAATTTTATCCCTATATATCCCACGAAAACCACTTAAAATCGCCATACAAACACTATACATCTATACGAGCATAAGATCATGACTCTTAAGACAATATCATATTGTAATATCTTAAAACCCCTCATCTAAAAGTCGGGTTTTTTCCATTAAAAATGGGGTCCGTAACATTATGATAGTGGAGCATCTCGTTTAAAAGTTTAAGGTGATAAAAAGGAGTTAGAGCTGTATTTATTTTGTCTTCAACAGAAGTTATAATGTATCATGATTACGTGTTCGAAACACTAGTCGTGCTCACTACTATGCATCAAGATCATATGATGATTAGATCCGTTTCGGATAAACTGATTTTATGAAAAGATTGTGTTACCTTTTTCGCTTTTGTCAGGGTGCATGTTCCATGATCTCAATGCAACAACACATGCTAAGGTGTTAATTATCCTGTCATGAGCCGTAAAGGTGGCCATGTCACCCCATGAGCCATCATCGAGTTGGTGGTTCACAATCCAATCAAGGCTGCTAGGGAATTGGGGTGCACCACTTCCACCAATATCTTCCACCAGAGCCACCCAAGCCGTGTCGTAAGCCGATACACTTATTTCTCCATCTTCCATTGAACACAACATCCATCTTATTGATTCCACAAGTTCCCTTATCCTTTCCTCTGTTGTTGTCTCCTATTTTTTCACAATCGAAATCGAAAAATTAAAAAACATAAAATAAAATAAAATAACATAAAATTTACGCTCTTTAAGCAAAAAGAAAACCACCTTTAGAGTATCTTTTTCTGTTTCATCCTCCAGAATTTCTGGCCATTTTATCACTGGCAAACCATTTTGAAGCACATCTATGTATCCTGCAGTTGTACATTTTCATTGCATCAACAAGGGACTAAAAAAACATTAAATTTTTTCCCTCGAAAAATCGTAAGAGTTACTTATAAATTTGCACCTTGGGTACGAGATTTGGATACAGCTTTGCATTGGAGAAGTGAAGTAGATGTAACTTCTTTCCAGGAGGGCCATGAACCTACAATAATTAGTTGGTTTAATTATACGTTTTAATTCGAATAATCAAACAAGAGAAAAAACAAAGGAAACAATAACAGTTACATTTATTAACTTTATTCATATGAAAAATAAATAATTGAGGATGACCTTTTAACCATTTCAAGAAAGAAAAACTAGCTCTTGAGTTTAAATAAAAAATTCAGAAAGGAAAAAAAAAAAAAAAAAAACTTCTGATGCAAAGAAAATGACCATTCTTCTTGGAAACACGCACAAACTTTTAAAATATCTAACACGAGCTCAAAACTTACCAGAACTGGTGGTGGGGTATAAAAAAGAAGTGACCGGAATATGTAGCGACGCTGCTGTGGTGGTGGAGGATGATCGGAGAAGAATGATTGAAGAAGAAGTGAATAAAATTGACATGTTGTTTTACAAGATGGATTATGAGAAGGGTAAAAGGGAAAGGGAGTTTAAATGAGAGGGAAAGGAAGCAGACAGAAACTACTTCCCAAGAGATTCTTGCGAATGGGTGCATGGAATCATCCAAATTCATCAAAATGAGGGCACTCGTGTCCTTTTCTTAAATTTTCTTCATCTTTTTTCTTACCTATGTCATTTGAATAATATTATTCATTCTCATTGTATTTACAAACACAGTCTAAATGGCTCTAAATGAAAAATTAAATTAAATGACTTATTTAATTTCACCTATCATATCACATTAACGCTACATTAATATCATTTAATGCCACATTAATTTCCCTCCGATGCTAAATAGTATTATTCAATTAAAAATATATATATCATATGGTACCAGTGTTGTTACTAGTAACTAAACTTTATTGGTTCAATTAAATGAATTTATCATTTAATATCGTATACTTGTCACATAAACTGGTGCTTAACACCAGTGATGATGAATAACGTTTCGTATTGATTGTAATCAAAATTAAAGTCAACAATTAATTTTAACCAAAAATTTCATCAACTTTTTTCAAAATCTACTAAAAATTTGATTTTAATTCCCATCAAACAATGTCTCAATAAAAAAAAAAAAAATCTAAAAATTTTATTTTAATTCCCATCAAACAATGTCTCAATAAAAAAAAAAAAAAAGAGTAATGCTATTTAATTATGACAAATTTTAAAACACTAGTTATGCGACATTAAATAAGAAGTAAAAAAACGAAACACTTAATTCCACATTTCATTGAGCATATCATATATCACCATCTATCTCAATGTCATAGCACCAGTAAAACTAGATAGCATTATTCATAAAAACAAAAACAAAAAACGGAGATTATTCAAGGCTCGATAGGGATTGCTTTCATAGCTCGACTTCTTATGGTAAAAAAAAGTTACTGTTGTTTAAGATGTTTGTTAAAAAAAAAAATGATTAATTTTTAAGAGTCGAGATCCGTGCATTTGAACTTTAATAAAATTATGATAAAATTTTACTATTGGTTCCTATCCTATTGCTTTAGTAGCAATTGCTCTTTAAAGTTTTATTACAATTGCACAATTAATTCTCAATGAAAAAAAAAAAAAACTTTTTAATCATCGTTAATTCTTCATGTGACCTTCGAGTGCCTAAACTTATGAAGCGACGTTTGTTGGTGTCTAGAAATTGATTGAATGTAATATTTCATGGTAGAAAGATTCCATCCAAATTGATTGAATGAAATATTTCATTTATAATCAAGATTTCATGATTTGAATTTGGTTGAATCTTAGCCAAAAAAAAAAAAAGTGCTTCGGATGATTTGAAGGGTCTATTTGGGGTGAATCAATAGCAAATGGTATAGTGTGGAGCCCAGAAGTTTTTGAGTTGAACTCTCATTATTTTGTATCTTTAACATTTATTCCGTAAAGGAAAAGAAAAGAGAAATAGACATGCACTACATATAGTAAGTAAATACTACAAAGGATCTGCACAACTTAAGAATCTAAATTTTCACAACCTAGTATTTAAATTTTACCGGACTTTACTGTCGTGAAAATTAATTTAATTGTTACTTTCGTCATTCGTTTGTTTTCGTAACCCTAGTTTGGTTTTATGCCGCAATCTTTATGAGGTTTATCGGGGGTGAAATAGTTATGTGTCATACGAGGAATTTAATTAGCGGTGGAGTCAATTTTTATTTCATTGGAGCTTCCTGCATGTTCCATGAAATATTGAATTTTCTTCTCTTTTCAATTTATTTCTCTTACGGAATGTGACTAATTTCATTAATGAAATGATGGGATTTGCTTCTCTTTTGAATTTGGAGGGATAATGCCACATTCGTGGATTGAAATCCCATCATTAAAGCACGTCAAAAATGGTCACATCACGAAATAAAGTAGAACCATGAGATCGTAGTGTTACTTGTATGCTTAAAAATGTATTATTTTCCTCCTTTTTGGATAAGAAACCTCGGTTCTATTCAATGAGATTTTTGTGTCCACTTTATGTTGAATAGCTTTTTTAGGAAGTCCTTTTGGACCAAGTTCCTCGATAAATTATTCTAAGCAGATAAAACACTTTTAGAAAACTATTCAAAAATATCCGGAAACAACTTTTTAATCTCAAAATCAATTGCCAATTTTTTTTAGAAACCCCTCGAAATGAGCCTCGAGATTTGTGATTACCACTCGTGACACAAGTTTCAAACATTGATCCACAAAACTTTTCAAACTAATGAAAATAACTATAGCCGAAGGAGATGTATCGAGGAGTCAATGATCAGAATGCCCTTGTAATACATATTCGACGCTTTTGTCTCGCGTGTATTAATTTTCTACTTGTGTATATCGTTCAGTATTACATACTTTAAGAGATGATTAGGATTGTGATACTAGATGAATGATTCCATCTTACAAAGCTTTAAGAAAAATCAGACACTTAACATCTATTTTCCAACAAAGTCGATAGACAAACCATTTTATGTTGTGGTGCATTTGATAAAACAACAAAAAGAACAAGTACAGATTATGACTAATCTTGAATACAATAAAAGCATATGTTGGACTTTGATGGGATCTTTCATTTCCCAGGTCGTCTTGATGCTTTCTATTACTTGACGTTTTCAGTTTGTCCAAAAAACTATATTCAAAATTGAGATTAATTATAATTAATAGGTTCGATTTGTACGAAATTGGTCTAATATAATTTTCTTCTTTTACACGAAGTAGAATCGAAAGAAAAAATAAAAAAATCGTGTTAAACGAATCCTTGTAGATCAATAATTTAAAAGTGTAGGCCAATTAGTGTTGGAAGAAGTAGACAAGATGGGATTTTGTTTAGATACTTGTTGGTTGAAACCTAAAACATGCTATTTCCCATAATTTAGAATTACTGATTTTCTACCACACGTTTTTGGTTGTAATGCTTTAAGAGATGCTATACTCTTGGTTAACAATATTCCATGTATACACTCTCTACCACACGCTTTTTGGTAGTAATGCTTTAAAAGATGCTATACTC
>CAIGRH010285454.1:0-12990 GCA_903798295.1 Fraxinus nigra | reverse complement strand
TAGAAATTGCTTTCCCACCTAATAGGTGGGAAAACAAAATCAAGAAAGTGTGTATCAAATGGTTGTACCTAGAAAAAGATGGAAAAACCATGAAAAAATTTACATATCAAACAGCTTTTTAAGGGTTTTCCTTTTCCATGAAAAATTAAGGCTATCAAACGGAGTCTTAGTACTTTAGTGTACCACTCCTTAATTGCTACGGGTTTTAAACGCAAATGAGAATATGAGAATGTAGTGCGATCAATTTGTTTGTTTATTGAGGGATGTAAGTGAAACATTTTTAAAAGTTCATCAAACTTAATTTTCTTTTTTGAGTTGTACCCTCACCTCCACACAAGAGATTCGAACCCAAACTTTAACTTGTTACATCAATTAATTCAGAAATTATCATTTCATTTAGTTCCTTAAAACAACCACTATAGAGAAGAAAAGAGGAAGGAAGGAAACCAGAATCTGCGCAATTGGTAAATTTCAGATTTCCTATCAAATTATTTAAGCAGAATTCGAGTAAGAAATAATTTCTATACATTTCTTTCATTTGAATTGGACCATAACCTAAATTAGCGAAGTGGGTTGTGACAGAACTTCGTATAATGTGAGATCTTGTGAAAACGAATCATAATCATATGATGAGTGATTAATTTGATTGATGATATTTGTTACGAGGAGAATGAATGATTACGTGGCTTTTGAACAGGAATTAGGTCATACAATTGGGGGTTTTGGGTAGGATAAAATATGTTGTAGATTGAGAACATTTTTGGCTAAATATAATTTTAAATATTACTTTTTTACTGACAGAAGTTACTTGGGGTGTGTTTCAGCCACGTTATTTTGGAAGAATGTATTCTGGAATAGTAGATCGATGGAGAATGTGTGATTGGAAAAGAAAGAAAAGTTATTGATGTGATGAAAAATATTATTTTATTAAAGAATGTGCGGTTGAAAATGAGTAGAAGAATGAAAATGAAAATTTTAATGTGTACCGGCTTAGTTTTTAGAAAGTAATCTTAAACCTAGCTGAACTCGTGTGTTGCAGCATGGGCAATGATAAAATATCAATGAGTATACAGGTCATGTTTTTTCCTGGTGAATTTCAGTAAAAATTGGACATGAGTTTTAATGGGTTAGGTAATTCTGGTCTATGATGCACTCTAAGAGTTGAGCATGCATGATTTTTAAGTTTACCGCAAAACTGCCTGTGAAATGTTGATTACTCGATTAAAGTTGCTGTTCTTGCTAAATTCTGCCTGCCCTTTGTGCACATTCGGTCAGTTCTCTGGTAATGTATTCCACATACTCTTTTAGAGGGTTAATTGTGATTCCTTCATGTGCTGAAACTAATATGTGCATATTTGTCTCTCGTGTTTTTTCCTTGTGAATTTTAGTCAAAGTTGGAGATCGATGGGTTAGGTAATTCCCATCTTCTCCGTGTTCTAAAATGTAGGTCGTGTTTATCATGAAGCTATCTGGTAAATGTTGATTGCTTGTTTAAATTTACTTTTATTTCTAATTTAGAGCTGCTTCTTGTGTACACATTATCACTTCTGTCTGAATGCATTTGGTTACTCGTTTGGCCAAACACGTTTTGTCATGAATGTTATGATGTCTCAATTCTTATGGAGAACTTTCATGCTTGCTCAAGCTTATGCCTGCAATGTAGCTGGTAAACTGTCAATTGGCTAACTATATTTTAATTTGATTTCGAAGGGGTATTTACACTTTAATTTGATTTCAATCAAGATAACTTTGTCGAATTCAATTGACGAAAATCAATGACGTGATGATGATCATTAAATGCGTCTATCTTTTGCTGTCTGGAATAGGTGTAACTTTAGTGAAATGAATTTCTGTCATCATTTATTTACTATCACGTTATTGATTTTCGTCAATCCAAGTTATGAAATTTGGATGGAGTTACTTGATTGAAATCAAATCAAAGTGTAGTTAACGAACTGAACAAAATTAAATACATTTATATGATTGACACTAGAGTGAAGTATAGTTACTAAGAATGAAATTTACCAGCAACGTGGCAATTACTTGTGCCTCTGGGTTGGGGCTATGGTGATATATGTTCCATTTAAGTGATGAAGACTTGTATTCTAACAATGATTTGTCAAAAACTCTTCTGGACTTCCAGTCATTGATCTCACTCCTATCACGGAGGAAGAATGCAACAATTGCTTTTCTTTTATATAGATAAACAGCATGATTCACTTAAAGATATTAATCTTAGCTTACTATATGTTGATGTAGAGCAGGCAACAGCGCATAGGCTTACTCTTTCATGGCATCATGGACCTGATAAGCTGTTGAATTCTGTTGAATGGGAAGGTTGTGGCAAGTGAATAAGAAACAGGAAAACCACTATATACACAACTAACTTGTGATATAAAACTTACTAGAAGCTAAATTAAGAATAATGGTTCCCATCAGTATCACAACAGAATAATATTAGGAAAAATAATTAGTCAAATGTTTATGTCCACTTATCATATCATTACCTTTTGTGTCATTTTGAATATGGCTGAATGGTCTCTTTTCCTTTAAAGAACTCTGATTGCTCAAGTTTTTTCCTCTCCATTTTCCTTTTTCTTACACGGTTTAAATTGTTTTTAATATCCTGGCCGTACTATTAATAGTAATATCAGGTTTATTTCTGATCTTCGTGCAGAACTGGGAACTTTGTTTCTTAGTAATTGGAGCGATTGAAGTAAAGCAAAGCTTAAAAAATAAAAAATAAACGTAGCAAGAAGATGCAATGGGAGCATCCGGTGGGCCAAAGCTTTCAGGAATGCAGAAGCAAGTGCTTGCTCTGTACAGGGGATTCCTTCGAGCAGCACGCACCAAATCCCATGAAGAACGAATTCAGATTGAGTCAGTTGTGTCAGCAGAGTTCCGTAGAAATTCCAAGCAAGTTGATCGCAAGAATTTCCTCTACATTGAGTATTTACTCCGCCGTGGTAAGAAACAACTTGATCAGCTTAAGAGCCCTGATACTGTTGGATTGTCATCGTTAAATGTTGAAATTTCTCAAATTAAAAGATCTTAATTGAGAAATACATTTCAAATCATTCTTTTAGCATTTTTGTCTATGCCGGGTGGGTGAAATTTATCTCTTTTAGTAATGAGATTTTTTTATAACAAACTGCTTGTTATTTGGATTATTTATAAAAGATATTTTGGTATGTTAAGGATGCTACTTTGAACGTGAAATTTGCGGTCACCAACCTTCACTTTTTATAGCAATAGAGTCCTTCAGTCTAAAAATGCCATTAAATCTCACATGGTTTGCACGTGATTAGGATCACAATCTATACAAATCTTGAGATTTCGAATTGAGAACTTGTATTGTCCATATCAATCATGTTACAAGTACATAATTTTCTACATAATGTGTCTGCGACTTGTCAATTCAGTAACAAATTAGGTAGAACTAGACCTTTATACGTCTTTGATAAATTAGAAAAAATGATATTCTTATACACCAAATATAAAAACTAAATGGATCTATGTAAACTGCAATCAAATAGCAAAAAAGGTGAAGGGAAATTTTAATACAAGGTCATCGGGACTAGCGATCGTCGTTCTATGTGATATACATAAGACAACTTGTAATTTGATGTATTAATATAATAGTTTTTTATTGACTCGTGCATCGAATAACAAATTGTCACATATATGTCACGAAAAGTGACTATCGATAGTGAATAGTATTAAGAAATGGCGAGAACGTAGTACATGTAAATAGAAATGGCAAGAATTGGATTAATTCAGGGAAACTCGGACCATTCCATAGTACATTAACAAAATTTAAGTTTTTTTTTTTTCTTGACATCGTTGGTATCCAAAACATTTGTTTGACCTCAACATTGAGAGACGAGACGGGAAATTAAAGAATTTCATCTTCTCGTAGGAAAGTTCTAGAGGTAAACCTAGCAATGAATGGAACTGAAAGTTTTACTCTTAAATCATTCAGGGTCAATATTACATATTGAAAGTGATATTGGTGTATTAAAAAAAATCATGAATGCTTTACCATGAGAAAGAGACAAAACAAGCTGGTTCGATTCCCCTTTAATTCTTATCCGTTCTTCCTTCCATCATGAGGGCCCAATTATTAAAAAATATTATTTTTATTGATTTATTATTGTATATATTTATAGAATCGACTTCTCTATAAATTTATTTTTAGAGAGAAAATAGAGTTGTTATTTCTATTATACTCGTGTCACTCATTTTAGGTGAAGACTGAATATTTAATAATTATTATTTTCTAGCTCTTTTTTTTTTGTTACATACCCATTTTCAACTACTCACACACGATAAAATATTTTGCATATAGATCCAAACATTTTTCCTACTTTTTAACCACATATTCTTCTACAAATCAATATTCAGAACTCTTTTTCAGCCAAATAATGATCTATCAAATGGGCTAAATTTCATGGAAAAAAATCATATGTACAGATTTTTTTTTACAGATGTTTCACCCACTTACATATGTGTGGGGTTCATCGGAATAAAAAATGAAAAAAATCCACCCACCCCCTTGCATTGTGTGTATATGGTGGTTTTCTGTAAGACCGTGCTTCTGTACATGAAGCATGGTTCAAATTTCATTTATTTCAATCCGTTCCTTGCATATTCTCTTCTTCGTCAGTTTTGGTGTAATTAGTAATGCTAAAATGAGTTAAATTGCTTTAATAATTTGATTAGATTTTGATTAGCGTGTAGTTAAAAATTAGGACAGCATACAGAAAATGACAAAGTGTCGGCACAAATTATCAACAAACCCCGCCCCTACGCAGCTACGCTACCCTCTTCTTCCAGAAAATAATGAAGAGAAACTTCCTTAAATAATTACAATAAAGTAACTGGGAAAAGTTCTCAAAGTATTTTCTTTGACCATTTAATTGATACAGTATTTTGATGAAAATATATGATTAAAAAATAAGGAATTTTTTTTTATTTTGTATATAATATTATTTTATTGAAAAATGTATAGTTAAAAATAAGATAGAAAAAAATGTATTTTAAAAGAATTGAGTATCAAACATGATGTAAATAATTAAGAGCTATTAGAATTCGAAGTTAATATTACATTTAATATTCCTAATGCTACAACACCGAACCCTTGTTTGATCTTTATTATTTACAAAATATGTTTCTCTCTCTTATTTTTAAACACATATTTTTTAATAAAATAACATTACACACAAATTCAATTTTTTTTTTCTTATTTTTCAACACCACATTCTCTATCAAAATATTATTCCAAAACGTGTTTTTATATATATATAAAAAAGGGGTTCAAAGAGGCTGAGTAACAACATTAAATGAAACGTACAATTAAAATGAGTTGCATAATTCTACATTTAATTAAGTTCTCGTTCGACGGTCATTATAAAGAAAAATTTGTGGGAAAATGATGTTCTGAATAGTGATTTTTATAGAATGTATAGTTAAAAAGTAGATATTTTTTTAACTTATGTATATAATATTTTATTATGTTAACGTGGTTGAGAATAGATATGAGAAATAAAGAGTAAACCCATGTTTGAGCTCCATTTTATTCAAAATACATTTTATATTTTTTATTCGTAACCACACATTTTTCAATAAAATAATATTACACGTAAATTCGAAATATTCATTTCTTTTTTAACCACATATTTTTTTGTAAAATTACTATTTCAAAATAAAAATTTTCCCAGAATTTGATTTTAATTTAACCCAAACAAACATATCAATTAGGGGAGTCAAACAAGGGATAAACATATCAATACCCTATTTGATTCGTATTATTTCAAAACTCATTTTCAACCACACATATTTCAATAAATAATATTTTTCATCACATCCAAAACTTTTCTTTATTTTTTAATCACATATTTTTTCATCACATCGCTATTTAAAATACATTTTTCCCTCCATGTGCATCAAACACCCTCCAAATAATACAATGTAAACTCTGTTGTAGTACATTCTTGATAACCTTATTCATGAATAATATACATGTCAACTATGCCCCTATTTGATATTCATTGAAATGAGTTTATTGGGGAAAATAAATTTTAGAATTATGATTTTTTTTTCTTTCGAAATGTGGGGTTAACAAATAAAAATTTTGGGTTCACATGTAAAATATTTTATTCTGTAAACATGTAGTTGAAAATGAATTTGAGAAATAAATCCTTTTTTATTTATTTATTTAACAGATGTCAACATGTGCTAAATAGTGAGAGTACGGAGTTTCATATTTCGAAAGTACTTTTTGTAGGATGTACTTTTTTTATTAGAATATGTGACGCGGACTAAAAGTTGCAACTAGATGGAGTTTTGTATTTTTTTCTAAGGACATGTTTGATTGACCAATTTTTTCCATGAAAAATGGAATCCAAATTCCATTTCTCACTGTGCTAATATTGTACCGTTCATATTAATCATGTATCTAAAAATTTAAAGTTGTTTTAGAAACTTTTCATTAATATATAGTAATTTTCTTCAACGCACAGTGCAAAGACGTAACTTAATTTTTTTTCAATCAAATGCTAATACGACCAGACTGGAACTAAGGCGTTCCCGTTTGCCCCTTAATATTTTGACGGAGTGGTTAAAAGATTAGTTCCGACTCTGAATTGGCATTCACATAGCACCATTGCTATTTCAAATCTAACAATTTTCCATTGGCTTTCAAAAACCCTACATAATAAGAAGCAAAGGAACCTTAAAATCAATTTGCACACAATCTTTCACCAAAGAAAAAGATAAAAAAGGATTCATTCAAGAATGCAAAATGCAAAGGGATCGGATTAATCAAAATGATGATATTATTGAGAATCTTTTGGATTTTCATCACCACTTTCACTACCATGAGGCTGGTTTTGATTGTGTTGTTGCTCCAAATTCATACCCAAATCAATCCTACTGTATATGCATTAATGGACGCCAAGTGGCCAACATTCCCATGTTAGTCTCTGATATACGTAGCCCCAGCTGCTGAACCGCTGGCTGCTGCTGCTGCAATACCATTGAACCAATCTGAACACTGGACTGAATCGGCTTCCACCGACAGCGGGGAACTCAAAGCCACAATTTCTCTGCATGGATGATACATTGTACTGCCGTTAGTGCCGTAATTGATGCTCCTGCTACCCTCCACCGAGGCCGTGGCGACGTTACCAGTCACGGGCAGCATCCAAAAGGCGTTCCCGACGTTGGTGGCTGCAGGTGCTACTGCCCACATGGCCGGAGCCGGGATGAAGTTTGAAGACTGAGCGGAACCGGGTTTGGGTTCCGAATTAGGTTCTTGATCTTGCAGTTTCGCAGCCGAAGGTGAGGTTGCTCCACTAGTCTCTTCTCTGAACCGTCTTTTCATTTATAATTTTCATCCGGGTCTTGTCCAAAATCGGTGTCTGATGTTAACTGTATGTCAAATGGTGATAGTCGGCAGTCAAAATTTATAAATTATTTTTAAATAATCAAATTTTAAATGAAACTGTAAATATTATTCACCACTCGTTTACATATTTTTGGTACGAATCTTGATTCGATTGCAATGACTTAAATGCGGAGGTAAAAGGGGAGAGAGATTAGTAGCCTCCATTGTTTACTGAACGAATGAGCGCACGTGGTTTTAGTCGACGCAATCACGGTCAACTCTCTCGGCAATCCTATCTATCTGTAAAATTTTGATCAAAATTAAGAAGGTTTGACCAACCCACTTTCCAATGCTGGACTCTATAAAATGCATCAATTCCACTTGCTATTTTATCTTTATCCTCTTTCAACCCACAATATGATTTCCCAATTCTCTCTCCTCTTCCCATTATTCGTCACTATCCTCTTTTTACAATGCCTCTCAGCTTCAGCAGCAACATGTCACCCGGACGACGAAGCTGGGTTATTAGCATTCAAATCGGGCATCACGGCCGACCCCTCCAATATGCTGGCCACATGGAAGAAGGGAACAGATTGTTGCAAGTGGAACGGTATAACGTGCATAGTCGATAATCGAGTCACGGCTATATATCTTACGGGCCAAATCAACAATGGTACTAACCTTAATAACACTACTTTATCGGGTACAATCTCACCCTCTTTGTCCAAACTCAAATATTTGGACGGCATTTATCTATTGAATCTTAGAAGTATATCGGGTCCTTTTCCGAATTTTGTCTTCAGCTTGCCCAACTTTAAGTATATCTACATCGAAAACAACGAGTTGTCGGGTCAAATACCTGTAAATGTTGGCAAGCTCACCAAATTAGATGCACTAAGTGTAGAAGGGAACTTGTTTTCCGGCCCAATACCGAGTTCAATAAGCGAGTTGACTCAGTTAACTCAGCTCAAACTCGGTGGCAACCGCCTCACCGGCACCATCCCCGCCGGCATTCAGCGGTTGGAAAACCTAACCCTACTGAGTTTGAAGAGCAACCAACTCTCCGGCGAGATACCGGATTTCATTTCGGGCTTTTCCAATCTCAGAATTTTAGAACTTTCTCGAAATAAGTTCACTGGAAAAATCCCAGGGAGTATTTCAGCGTTAGCAACAAAACTGGGTTATCTGGAACTAGGGCATAATCTCTTGACGGGGCCAATCCCTGATTTTCTCGGCAAATTCCATGCCCTCGACACATTGGATTTATCCTGGAACAAACTTTCAGGAACCGTACCAAAAAGTTTCGCCAATCTTACTAAGATTTTCAATCTGGATCTGTCTCATAATTTACTCATCGATCCATTTCCAACAATGTATGTAAAAGGCATTGAATCGCTGGACTTGTCGAATAATCGATTCCATTTGGGAAAAATTCCAGATTGGGTCACTTCGTCCCCGATTATCTACTCTTTGAAGCTAGCCAAGTGTGGAATCAAGATTAAATTGGACGATTGGAATCCATCGGAGACTTATTTCTACGATTACATTGATCTCTCCGAGAATGAAATTACAGGCAGTCCACTGAAATTGTTGAACAGAACAGAGTATTTAGTGGGATTCTATGCTTCTGGTAACAAGTTGAAATTTAATTTGAGCAGCGTGAAATTTCCAAAGACATTGAAGTACTTGGATTTATCGCGGAATTTGGTGATCGGAAATGTGCCAAAAGCGATTGCAGGGCTTGAAAATTTGAATGTTAGCTACAACCATTTGTGTGGGAAATTACCTGCCACGAAATTTCCAGCAAGTTCATTTCTTGGTAATGATTGCTTGTGTGGTTCGCCATTGCCACCGTGCAAGGTTTAAGAGTTAGAACCGGAGAGGTGCGGCACAATTGTAAGAATAAAATGTCTGATCGTGTTCTGAAGCAACTTTTTTTTAACTTCGTGTTTTCCATTTTTGGATTTTTATGTCTTGTAAATGAGCTCAGATTTGATTTCCTTTTGAGTTAGTTACATGTATAATTATAGAGAACGTGACAAGCCAGTAACACGTGATTGGAGTTTGGCCAAACTTTTAAAATATATGAAAGTTGAGGAAGTGTAAAATTGATATCAATAATGAATCGCATTTTCAACAATTCAACTTATTTCTATCTATTTATAATTTAAATTTCTATCTATTTATAATTTAAATGGTTAATAACACTTCAAAATCACTATTCTTTATAAAAATCACTTTTCAAAATCTACTCTCAGAAAATTACATCAAAGAGACCCTAAAACAAGAGTTTTGAAGAGTCGAGCAACAAGGAAGCTGATACACACAAGATTATATAAAAATGAAAATTTGAAAACCACACACCTTAGGCTTTATAATAACATGCTGCTTCCTATATTACAAGTATATTAGGCTTTATAATAACATGCTGCTTCCTGCTTACCATATTACAAGTATGTTAGGCTTTATCTTAAGCTCGTTGCAGGCCAGGGTGTGACCCCGACAGCAGGCAGTGTAGGCCGAATCACAGGAACCCGCTTTACAACTGAGAATGCTTCATTTAGACGAGCAGCACGGCTCATGAACTGAGACACCTTCTGCAAGATAAAAACATCATGAATTGATAGACCATGACTACATATTCCTGAACAATAATAAGAGCATACCTACATAGGTGAGAGAAAAATTCTCCTTTCATTATAGAGAAATTCATAAAGACATCAAAACTGTATACGAGCAACATCCTGTGAATTCACAACATTCGTCATACACATGTTGACCTTGGTGCTAGTCTATCCAGATTTTCAAAAGGACGTCAATCAAGTCGTTATTCGAGCACCCGTGTTACAATAGACAGAGCACACAACAGTTCAGAGATGTTAGTTTTCCAGACAAGCAACCGATTTCACAAAAGCATAGTCAACCAGAATCCAATTCAAGTTTGAAAGATGTCAGCTTCCCAGCTATATTTGTCTAAACAAAACTTCCATTGATGGTTTCAGAGGAAAATTACTTTGTAATGTAATAAAAACTAAAGTAAGCTTCCAAGTTAAAAATAAATCAAATGTAACTTAAAACGCTATATGCGTCAGCTCTCCAACTGAGATCTATAATTAAATACAATTCATTATTGCTTAAAGCAATAAATAACATTTACAAATCAAATAATTAAAAATTCCGATGGAAGAATAACATTGCAGTATAAAAAAACAAGAGCAGACAAACATGAAGAAAGCAAGTAGAGAGAGCACATAGATTTATAAGATTAATTATGTAACCAAGGAGATGCAAAAAACTGAATAAATTACCAATAAGCACCAGTACTTCAGTTTCCAAATCACTACATTCCAAAACTGGAATTGATCAGTAAAAACCCTCCAGCTAGTACAACTAAGAATGAAAATCAATTCTTCAACTCGTTGTAGAATTATTTTATTCCTTTTTGTAGAGTGCACAAAAGAGTACTTACTCCAATTTCTTTTAGCACTAGATGAAGAAAAAGGTTGCACAAAAAGTTTCAAAACAATGTTTTGTAGTAAAGGTGCATGTAAACCATAAAGTATCAGATATAGAAAATCATACAAAAATATAAAATAATTAAAAAATATGTATCAAAAATTTAAAATAATTATATATAAAAATACATAAATAATTAAAAACACAAGTACCTGGTACGTATCAGAGGATATTGGAGCTCGAATACATATCGGGTACGGTTACGTAACAAGTTTATAAGTATCGATGCTTCTTAGGACTACAAGTCTCTCACCACAAACAACATACAACTGCAGCCTAGTTAAGGCATCAACCATGAAACTATACTCGGAAAACAAATATATTCATCCCAAGTCCATCTATCTCAACAAAAATAGATCTCGTCTACATTCTTTGAAATATAGTATTAATCGGGTATGATCTTTAACTTATGTCTCCAATTATCAGTAGCACAACTGCTAGCAAACCACAGGTCACACTTTCATATGAAATACAAGTCAAACAAGACCCTTTCAAAGTTGGATGAGGGAATCATTCATGACATACTAACTTCTTAATTTAGATTCTTGTGGAGCTCATCTAGATTTTGCTATTAAAAAAAAAAAAGAACGAACCAAAAGAACCAAATATCCAAAATGTGACGGATACCAGGCTCTTGCAAGAGGCAGAGGTCGTCGTAAGGATGAGCCACAATGCCTACAATAATGCATGCACATCAGCAACTGGTGTGCACCTTCCCTTCTGTCTTGGACTAAGGTTCCGGTAGGCTTTGTTCCTCACTATCCTTTGTCTTGTAGAAGACCCCAATAACGATTTAAGATTGTTATAAGAGGTCAACTTACAGTATCTACCAATTACAGATATGTCATGTTTGCAGCATAAATTATATATTTTATCCTCACAATTTGCAAATCAACTTCCTTTCTAGACAAATCAATTCTTGAAAACCACAAGATGATACGCATATAAAACATGTGAGCCTAAGTAGCCGGACTTAGCCTATGTTTGGCCCTCATTTTCAATCACATATTCTTCCATAAAATAATTTTATATGTAAATCTAAAAAAATTCTTATTTTTTAACCACACATCCTCCAACAAAACACTATTCCAAAATGTATTTTGATCCAAAAATGGGGCTCCCACAAGGGCTTATATGTTCTCCAACAAGTAATAAACTACCTTTAAAGGATAACCAAATATACAATTCTGCAGGTAATGTATACTAATGTCATCTACTATATACACACAAAAGTTTGAAAATACACAGAAATATTTGGAATCCAACCAAAATAGCATCTGAACAGCAAGATGAAACTAAAGAAAACCACAAAAATAGCACTGACCTTATCATCAATAGTAACCTTAATCTCCAATCCCCTACTCTTCTTCTTCATCTTATACAAACTGCGCCCCAAAATGACGATCCCCATCACTGCAGCTGCCACAGAAACAGCCCAAACTGGACTCACTCTAGAGAGAGAGTATTTCAAAATCTCTATTGGCATCTTCCACCACACCACCCTCCTTTTCTCAATCTCGTCCTTTACAGGATCTCCATTTTCATTGATACTCTCACTACCGTTTCCGATAGTTTCTTCACTATTATCGCGCTCCTCTTCACGTAAAAGTTCCGTCCCACCTTGAGAATCCGGGTTTTCTTCTGGACCCACTTCGGAATTCTCCCCAATATCATCACATTTCCTTGAATCCACAACTATTCCATCAGAATCCGAATACAACTTCTCTAAATTCTTCGAATATTTATCTTCTATCTCATCAATTTCACGACTTCCTTCAAAATCCACCTGCTTTTTAGGGTTTTCAACCGAACCGGGATCGATCCGACTCGGATTGTTCGACTCACCCGACCTTTTATCATCCGAATCATCCAGATATTGGTTCTGAATGTCCAAGGAGAAATAGTTGGGTTGAATTAAGCCGATTTCTTCGACGGAGCTAAATGAATCGGGAGAGTTGTGAAGGTCCGAGTTCGGGTGGAGAAGCTCCCAGTCTTGAAACTCATCTGTACCCGCTACAATATCCATAGGTACTGACTTCAATTTGTGTAATTAATTAGGAGAATTGAAAGAAACGGAATGAAAAAAA
>CAIGRH010285450.1:0-17648 GCA_903798295.1 Fraxinus nigra | reverse complement strand
CTGAAGCTTCAACGTCAAACCAAATAACAGTTGATGGTCTTAATTCTGAATTAGAAGAGAAAGTTTGAACCTATTGAATATACCAAGTACTTCATATGTATTACCAACATGTATTGATAATAAATATTATAATACACAAAATCTTTTTAAAGAAAATAAAGCATTTTGTTATTCTAAAGGAAAAGTTAAAACTTTTTATTTCAAAAAGAAATATGGCTCTGGTGAGGTTTAGTAACATCAAGTTTCTTTTTTTTTTATTTATTTAGATTAAACTAGATGAAGAATGTATTTTATTTATTTGATATTACAGATAAGTTGTAACCTGAATTTAGCAAAATGTCTCTTTAACAACTTCAATTGTAACAGAAAATCATTAGTTTGGAGAGAATATATTTTTCATAATTTATTTATTGCCCCCGAAAGGGAATTCTGATTTCCGTGTACGTATTGAAGAGTCGTGTCTGTTGGAAGTTAACAGTTTTTTCTCCAACATACACACTCATTCATACGCATAATGTAAATTAATAATATAATTTATTTATAAGCAAATCCAACTTCAATTTCAACTTATTTTAATATAAAAATACAAATAGTACATAGCACACATGATGGTGGGTTAAAAAAGTTAATAAAAAAAAATTCCATTCCACAGAGCGCGGACACTTGTCTCCGCGCAGTGCGGAGTGCAGCACATAAACACTCCGCCCGCCCTGTGCGAAATGGAATCTTTTTTATTTATTTTAACTCACCCCATGTGTGCTATGTACTGTTTGTATTTTTATATTAAAATATGTTGATATTGAAGTTAGATTTGCTTATAAATAAANATCCAACTTCAATTTCAACTTATTTTAATATAAAAATACAAATAGTACATAGCACACATGATGGTGGGTTAAAAAAGTTAATAAAAAAAAATTCCATTCCACAGAGCGCGGACACTTGTCTCCGCGCAGTGCGGAGTGCAGCACATAAACACTCCGCCCGCGCTGTGCGAAATGGAATCTTTTTTATTTATTTTAACTCACCCCATGTGTGCTATGTACTGTTTGTATTTTTATATTAAAATATGTTGATATTGAAGTTAGATTTGCTTATAAATAAATTATATTATTAATATATATTATGCTTATGAATGAGTGTGTTTGTTGGAGAAAAAACTGTTAACTTCCAACAGACACGACTCTTCAACACTTACACGAAAATTAGAATTTCCTTTTGGGGGATCTTTGCGCATAACAACAATAAGACAAATAAATATATTATCTTCAAACTAATGATTTTCTGCTACAATTGAAGTTGTTAAAGAGAAACATTTTGCTAAATTCAAGTTACAACTTGTCCGTAATATCAAGTACATAAAATTCGTTAGGAGAAGGAACTAGGATTTCCTACCAGAGTTAATACTCAATCCTACATGTGTAGGGTCTATTATATCCTTTAAGACTCTATCTGAATGTGGAACACATATAATATATTTTCAACTTGTTACAAGTGTTGCAACCCCTCTGATCATTTAATGGCTTGATGATTAAATCAGCTAATTGAAATGTAGAATTTACATTTGTTGTTGCCTTAATAACCGTTATAAGAGAAATACTCAATTGGAAGTTTATAAACTAAGTCAGAATATACGTATTCCAACTCTAGTGACATATTTTTTAACCAAACAAAATTACAAGTAGCATGAATTTTTGCTTGATACTTCAAACCTTTTTAATCACCTTGGGAATTGCATTCTTCTGCTTATTTTTTCGAAGATAGTTCTTTACTGCAGGTGAATATATAGTATCCTGTTGTTTATCTTCTATCAAATGGAGATGTAGCCCAGTTGGAATCAGTGCGCTTTTGAAATACTTAAAAAACATACACCACATCATCATTGACCATTCTTGATATATGACTTCAATAGCATTTCAAACTTGAACTCTTCATGACGTACACTTCAATTAGAATCCTTCAATACTTCAAATACCTCAAAAAAAGAATTCTGGTCACATCCAAATTCTAACAGCATCATGCAGAATAATTTCTTGTTGTACTACTATACATNTTCTATCAAATGGAGATGTAGCCCAGTTGGAATCAGTGCGCTTTTGAAATACTTAAAAAACATACACCACATCATCATTGACCATTCTTGATATATGACTTCAATAGCATTTCAAACTTGAACTCTTCATGACGTACACTTCAATTAGAATTATTCAATTATTTCAACAAGGAATTCAGGTCACACTTAAATTCTAACACTAACATTACCTTAAAAATAACACGGCATGTGCATTGCACGGACATAAGACTAGTATATAAAAAATATTCATTCTTCACATTGTCTTAGGAACAAAAGACAAGGTTCCAAACGGTATTTCTGGTGTCTTTATTTCCTTGTTCTTCATAGTCTAACTAAAATAGTCAGCTAGTGATATAGTGATAAATTCTCTCATTACAAGAGCATTAATTTTTTGGTAGTGAAATAGAAAAGGGGAAAAAAATGATCACCTCCAAAATACTGACCGTTTCTTTCCACTAGAGATGTGTTTCTTTCCCCTTACAGGAAAGAAATTAATTAAAATGATGGATTTTTCGTTCCATTTTTATTGTTACTAGTTAAAGTTTGTCCATACGAAATTAGGAATGGAGTTGAAATGTTACATGTACTTTAATAAAATTATTCACCCGTGAATAAGGTGTCCTCTTTCTAGTTTTATGTTGATGCATTCTACGTTAACTATGGCCAAACGGTACGTAGTACCTTTCTATAAGAAAAAAAAAAAAAAACCAATATCCCCGTAATTAATTAAGAAAGTTAAATTTTAATATCCTTATTCTATTTGTTTGATTACATTTATTTTTTTTTATGAAAAATGTCAGTTTTTCAACTTAAGAGTAATTGATAGTCTTGTTCGTGCATTGACCCATCCGGCCGCGAGGCACCTCACACTTGGGGGGCAATTTTACTCAAGCCATTTATTGCCTTTCTTATTTTTTATTATTATTTTTCAGCAAAGATTGTGTGTGTACCTTTTGCAAGTCTAGGTCTCTCCTAAGATTTTGTTATTTAACCTAAAATTATATCTTTGTCTTTTGTTTGATGATTATTGAATGAAAATTTGTCAAATCCTGTCCAACTTTCAGTATTCTATGATATAAATACAAACTTTGATTATTGAACTCATAATTATTCTTAACTTGACATTTCATGTATGATTAATAAGTTACACCATATATGATACTCCAAATTTGTGTAAATTCTCTTCTCTTCGTCTTGTCCCAAACTGTTCATAAGGGAGTTAGGTGCTTATAGTTCCTTTGTCTTCTTGATTGCTTATACAAACTGAAATTTGAATATTTGAATCTTGAAAGATGCATTTTTCTATGATGCAAATATATGGAAATACTCGGAGACAGAAGGTACATGGCAATGAGATCGAGGTCGACACAACATGCTAAGTTTGCATATCATAGCCACGACACACTCACGTTCACCATATGCTCCTGTTTGACAACTATTAAAACAAAATTTTTTTTCTCAAATTGATTTTCAATCTCGTTCTCGTAATAAAATATTTTGCACGTAAATAAAAAAAAAATCCTATTTCCTACCAACACGATCCCCAAAAAATTATGGTATGTTCTCTTTGTCATTTTTAAGATTTTCAAAACGTGTTTTGAGTTTTTTTTTAAAAATAATTTTTCAAAATGTCAAAATAAAAATACATTTTCAACAATTTCAAAATGAATATTCAAAACACAAAACACAAAATGAATTCAAAACTCAAAACGCAATACTAAAACACAAAGAAAACAAACACTTACTATTTCAAAACTCATTTTTTCCCAAAACAAGGACTAATGACCAAACATTTGGCAATGACTTGAGAATTTGGAGTTTTTTTTTTTTAACTTTTAGCAAAAGATTATTTGAATGAGACTTGGTAATTGTCTTAGTTTTTGTAACACGTCCACTTCAACTAAAATACCATATCCATAATGAACTCGTGTTGAATACCAAAACTTATCTAACACTTTATCATGATCATTTTTTTCTTTATAAAAAATATCATATATTTTTAACTCAAAGTTGTTATTAAGCTCTAATTTCTACCCCATTTTTCTCAAAACTCATTTTCAACCATACATTTTCTTCATAAAATAATTTTCACGTACACCTAAAACTCCTTTCTACTTTTCAACCATACATATTCTTTTAAAAAATCACTATTTCAAAATCTATTTTTATCAAATAATGAGGACCAAACAAGAGCTAAATAAGATATAAGTACTCATATTTAAAAAAATTAAGAACAAGTATAAAAATAAATTTATACTAAATAAATAAATAATTTAATTAGTGTCAACAGCGTATCATATTTTTTGAAAAATCACGCGAGTAGCATATGCTCACAAGATTACTCACTTTTTGAGTGATATTTACAGTAGTGAAAGGGGGAAAAATCAAGTTCCAACTTGCACTTGAATATACAGAATTAAATCGTAACAGCTAAATCTTTCAGCTGCACCCACCCGTAGGCGCATCTATCACGGATTTTCTGCACTGTGGATGCTGCCAATTCAGCCATAGGACGCACCTTAGCGAGCTCTTTCTCAACTGTTAATCTATTATTGCTCTCAATCTGAAAAGTGGAAGCAACTTTTAATCGATGAATCGGTTTTCTAATAAACACAGAAAATGCCGGATGGAAGGAAATTTTAACCTTGTCAATACAGCGGACGGTATCGAGAATGTTGCAGAAATAAGTTAGTTGTCTGTACAAGTCGGATTCCGTGTACTAATGACATTAATCATACAGAAAAATCATTAGTGGAAGGGAACGTAAAGAATGGAGATAGGGAAGTCGGCAGGATTGAGGTACCCACCTTCCTCAAAAGATGCCCGTTACAGCGGGGATAGTTTGGACAAACAGTTCCTCTGTCTGAGTCCCCAAGTACGCGCAGATTCAGACTACGAGTAGAATAATTGCAAGTCTCGTCATCGCACTGTCAGTGAATATGATTCAGCACTAAAATCTAATTGGTGAAGATTTACAAATCAAGCTGCAGCAGATGCAAGTAAAAGGTTTACAAATGCAAGTGCATACCATCATTAGGCCCTGGTAATATGTTGACACGAACCGTTCGACTTGCCGTTTTACCTGATGAACATGCACAATTAACTAAAAAAAGGGACTGATAAACAGCACATCACTTGATAATGGATATTTCAGATATTGTATTTTAGTTTTGCTGTTTAACATGAGATAACGTTCGCTTAACAGAATGTCTATAACACAGGAGAATAATAAGCCAAATACATTGAGGGAAAAAACAAAAAAACAAATCAAGAAACTCAAGGACTTCTTGTTCAAACTTAATGCAGCAGTTATCTAGGGAAATAGCAAAAGTTCTGCTAGGTGATGTAGCGAAACTTCAGATTTGTGAGAGATGCATTTCATTGATAAATAGCCTTACTGAATGATGTATAAAACTTTGTCGTGTTTTCCACTAGTATAAAAAATCTACCAAGAAAAGGCTATATAGAAAACTTAATTTGCATCTTGATTTTAGGAACTTTAGGAAAGAGACAGATAAATAAAAGCTTATAAGCTAGCCTTTAATCTATTGTGCCAAAAATAGAAAAAGGTTCAAACAACAGATTCCTTCTCCTTAATTTATGGTCTCGAGATCTTTCAAAATGGCATATAAATCACATTTTACCTGGTTAGCTATCAGAGAAGGAGACATTCTTCCTCCATCACCTTCCTCTGGGCATTTTGGACAGCGCAATTTTAACCAAAAATTACTAGCAGATCCGGCTTGTGCGTCTGCTGGCTTTTGAGCAATTAAAGCACATATAGAGCTAAAAATAGGTGGGCAATTAAAGGTAGTCGAGCAGCTGGGGCATGACAAAATTAAAGGTTCACAACCACGATATCTGCAATTCAGACATCAAAAGCATAAATCCAATAATTATCGATCCCAAGCAATACATATTTCTTTACCCATACAGAGATGGAATCAACGATGCGAGATGGTGTTTAAATTTTTTCAGCAAAAAATTGAAGGGAATAAAAACTGGCCACATGCCCTCCAGAGTAAATGGTTAAAAAAATACAAGAAACTGAAACAAATAAGAAAAAAAAAAGGATAAACAAAGAACCAAAGAATCTAAAGCACGAAAGAATTTCCATTATGACAGAGATAGCAGAAAACAAAATGTCTGAGATGGTCATCAAATATGAAGGATTTATTCATAATTTTTTTGTTGATTCAAGAAATAAATTTCTCTTCATTCTGGGAACTTCGACATCATTATGCTATGCGATGAACAATAATCAACTAAAAAAATCACATGTCAAGGAGGATCCTTGACACATTTGTCAATTTAGTAGGCAAGACTTGTAAGAAAAAGTTGCATAATTTTTATCAAGATAATGAGTACCTCTCCTCATCATTTGACGCGCACACAAGCAAGCTCGAAGGATCATTGCTGATAGATTCGCTTGATTTATTCTGGAACTGAGATATTTAGATTTTAAACATGTCAGTCAAGCATATGAAACAAACAGATTTCAGCATGTGTGGTGTGCTTGAAAAAGAGAGAGATGATGGTTACCTTTGATGAGTCAAGACCTAAACAATCAGCCAAGCGTGCTGGACTTGTTCCCTGAATTGATGCACATAGACGTGATACCACAGGATGAATCTGCATAATATTGGTGAAAGTACTGAACAAGCTGGTAGCTAACGCGATTTATAGAAAACCAGCAACAGTTTCTGATATGCCAAGGGTCAAATAAGTAAAAAAAAAAAAAAGAGACCTGTTGTGCCAGGTAGTAATCAATATCAATTATCCAATTTCCATTGTCTTTTTTCAGTTCATCAGGATGTCTAGCCCGCTGGGCAATTCCTAGAGAGGCACTAGAATCATTACCCTACAAATTTTCGAGAAAAAAGTTATCTTCTTTAATACATTAGTATATATATCATCATAAGACATTAGCATTCATCGGCATCTAAAGTGACAAGAAGAGAAAGATAAGAAAGATAGAAACAGGAAGTGTGTTTGACCTGCTCACAACAAATGATATAAGGTACTGTATCTCCAGCAGAACAACCGGTGATGTATCCTTTTTTCTTCAATCTGAGTGCTACCTAAGGAACCGAGATGCACAAACTGTTAAATCAAGGGCAGATATATATGATAGGAATCATTTATTATTTTATTACTTACTTCAACATGAGGTTGATTTCTAGCATCTGGATAAGCTTCAGGTGATTTTGTTAGTGACTTTGTGATCACATATTTTTCTAGTGGTATTTGTCCATTCCTCATTTCCTCTTGTACCTGCAATTGATTCGCACACCTTTACCCATAAATTTTTTATTATTAAGCCACACTAAAAGTCTTTCCCAAGCACAGGACTGTTGGATAAGTTCTCCACCATGTCGATGAGTGCAGGTTCAAATTTCCATCTCCCAACATGAGTATTAAGAAAATGAAATGTCACCCAAAGAAAAAGTATGAAGGTCCAAAGAACAACTGGACCAGATTGTTAAGCGAGCAGACATTCTTGGTGAGCATGAGTGTTGCTCCAACAGTAATCACCTACACTGCCAAGTCATGGGTAAGGATCCTAATCCTAGGCACCCTTATGGTCAATGTACTTGGCAGATACTCAACAAATCATTTATAATGGCAACAATTTTGTACAAACCATTCAATATGCTAGTGTGCCTGTCTGGCATGGAAATTTGAAAGGCCAGGAATTGTCCAACTTGTATGGATTTATTGAGGCTTATGTTGTTTGTCCTAGAACAATTACTTGACCTTTCATACCCTATAGGGATCATAATAATACTTTACTTTCCCAACTGGTAAATTAGTAGGGGTGTATATATAGTGAAGAATTGATTTTTGTGCGCAACTTGGGTTACAAGATTATACCACTGAGGGGCTTCTTGTTTGAGAAAAAGGCCAGTCCTTTCAAGGTCTTTGTGTGAAACAGTATAAACACACTGCCTATCATGGGAAAGGATTCTACTCCAAGACACCTTTATGGTCAATGTGCTTACCAGACACTCAACAAATTATATATAATGGCAAGAATTTTGTACGAGGCAATCAATATGCTATAGTATAAAACATTCAATAAACTTTGTGCCAAAAAAATAATACATCATTTAGTTTTGAGATGATGTCAAACACAGCACTTAAGCTCATCTACCTGAAGTTAAGCTAAACGCCAGCTAAATGCCGTACGCTATAAATTCAAAAGGCAGATACAACTTTAAGCAACCATCTGATATCTGACTTTTAGGTGATGAAATGCAATCAGTTACCTTCATGAGAGAGTTATGTATTGATTCAACAACATCATCACAGGACCTAAAAGCATACAAGATGTATATAAGCTTTAGACAGCAGTTATCAATGGAAAATCAAAAATCATAAAATCAGCAAAGATAGTAAAAAAATGTATAAAATATTTACCCGCCAGACAATATTTGACTGAGGCAGAAATCTCCCAATTCTTTTGATAGCAAGCTCCAATCACGCCGAACCATATCAAGACCTTTCCGCTCAATGGTCTGCACCAAACTCAAATTCAGGAACATTCAATGGAAAACTGAATTTTATAGAATCTTGAAGAAATATTACAAGCTACCTCATATGGTTTGCCATCCTTGAACTGCACTTTTACTGCTGCATATTTCTTCTTCTTTAGTAGCAGCATTCTCTTGTACAAGCCGTCAAGGTCAATTTCCAGACGCCTATATTTCTTGTTGACCTATCAAAAGACAACAGACCCAGATTTGAGTATATACACATCTAGCAGGAAATCAAAAAGAAGAAAATGTCTGTACTTTTTAAGCCAGATAATTGGGATGAATGAAATTATTCAAGTACATCAAAAGCTTTCGTTTTAATACACCTACTTTGATGGTTCATAAAATATACATTAAAACCATGTGAGCAAATTAATACTGCATCATTCTCTATGATCAATCATCGAAAATATCCACACTGGTGAGTGGTGACTCATGTGCCTGTGTTGATAAGAACATAAACTGCATCCTAAAACCAACAGGCATCAAGTGGAGTACCCATGATTAATAAAAAGCTTCTCACAATTTCATAACTAGTTGACATGGGAGGACTTTATATTATATTCTAACACCCACTTACATGCGACCCATGAGAAAGATGCTGATATGGCAAAACATGGCAGCAGAAACAATCTGGCAAGACCAAGCGAAATTGAACCTAGAGTGGCAAAGCCCAAGCAAGCGGAATAGCATAATAAAGCACAACAAGAAATGAAATGACATGACATGACATGGGCAACAGCAGGGGTGCAAAGTCGTGCTCAAGCTTAGATAATATGGCAAAGAACTCAAGTTTCCATTGCAAAACCAATTGGGATTAAGTGGATTAGGTCAGGATAATTTATGGTATCAGAATTTCCTAATTAGCTGGAGAACAAGTATCAAATGAATCAATAATAAATACAGGAAGAGCTTTCACACTGGCAATGGATTTACATGGGATACATAGGCAACAATATTTTATATTATTAATAAATTTGATAACCTAGAATTTTACCAAGATATTTGATAATCAATAAAAGCAATTTGCATTCAAAACCCACCTCTTGAATGACCTTTCCTGCAATTGATTTCGCTTTTCCTATGTCATCTAGTCCGCTATAAATCATTATTGAATCCGTGTCTCCATAAATAACCTGCTTGAGAAAGAGGTCACGCTTCAGGTTTGATTGCTCAATAAGGGAAAACCAGACAAAAGCTGCAAGATGACATTCATAAAATCTATCATTCATTAAAATATTTGACCTCTAAGTTCAAAGTATTCTGAACAAGATCAACGGTACTTTGTAGAATCTCCCTTCCCTTCACAGAAATAAGTGAATTGATCGTCAGCATTATCTATCTATAATTTGCCTACCTATGGTGTGTTTATTCAATATTAGCAACTAATGAAGTTCATACTTGTTGTGTAACGATTTCTGCCAGTGGCTTTGCAAAGAATCTGGAGTTGGAGAATCCCAGACATCCATAAATACTGTAGACCAAATTTGTTCACCGGAGAAAATAGTAAGGCCACAGTTAAGAAATCACAAAGAAGAAGCACAGGAATCAATTGGAAGGAAAAAAAAAAACAACAGAAACCTGTTGGCTGTAAGCTTCAGAGCTTGCTGATGTATGTCAAGTTGTTGAACCTTGAGACCAGATGCTGTTTTTAACCATGATTTCACCATTCTCCTCCTCTCCACCAAATTCTTTAGTAACTACAGTTAAATGTTGATTATTCATTAGAACATTGAACTATAGGCATCAATAGAATCATTGGAAGCTGATTAAAACTCCATTCATCTGAGGTAGCCAATAACTCCGGTTTTCGTTTTTATACAACTACATATTTGTTTGTAAAGAAAATAAGATGGGAAACTTAGAAACAAAAGTAAGAAAATCTGGAAAGGGCTATGCTGGTTTAGTTGGAAGGTGGCAATGAAAAGTGGACGAAAAAAGTAACTGGCATTCACCTATATTCATCATTAGATGATACACAGATTATTCTGGGTAAGTAGAAATCTTTCCCTCAATTCACTTGCTTTTCTGCCAACCATGCTAATCATATACCAAATCATTTATTTGCAATCAATCTAATGAAGTCAGATTTTCCCCTTTTATAGCTGAAATCAAAGCCAGCTGGAACTGAACCTTATGACTTCAATTTAAAGAAATAATATGGTTTATAGAAAATCTATTTGCGACAACCTCTGATGAAAACATGCTGAACTTTCTACTAATGCAGATACATTAAGCCACCCCATGTCCGTGATGCATATGTTTCATATTTCGCTGTGCTTAAAGTCATGTCAACAAATGTACATCCAAAAGGTTTGCATGATGAAATCAATCTCCAGTGCAATCCCATCCTTTTATGGAAATGTAACTATATCTACCCTGACTTTGCTGAGGAATACAGTGATGCATTAAAGAAATTCAGAACTTTCGACCAGGCAGATCTTTCATAATTATAAAACACTAAAATCCTGATATCAAGTTTATTTTATCTAAAATTATGGTAAATAGATATCATTGATTCCTAATTTATGACAACCTTGTTGGAGATAAAAATCTTCATTTTAGTCTGCATATGACTTATTGATTTGCTTTTTTATTGCATTACAGGCAATTCCAAATCTGACATCAAAAGAGCAAGATCCCATGTTTATTGAGATGCTTTACCTCTGGTAGAACTCCAGTGGTTTTAGCACATGGCAAATGGGGAACTGATCCATCCGCAAATCTTTCCACCGTGGTGAAACATATATTGTACTCCTGCATAAGATATACAGGCAGAATGATAATAGTGCATAACAAAGTGCAGAAAAACATCATCACTTCAACAAGGGGTAAAGAAAGCAGAGGGGAGCGAAGGGGTACAAAGCGAGAAAAACGCAAATAACTTACCTGAATAATGGAAGGATAAAGACTGTTGAAATCCAAAAGCAATATATACTTGTCATATAAACCTTTTTTTGGTTCTAGAACTAATCCACCTGCATAGGAAGGTCCCCTTTTGGTTTTCCCATGATCAATCTCTAAAGGCTTGTTATTAAAATTTGTGTCATCAGCATCCACATCATCAATCTCTCTTCCCTCAACACCATTAGACAGTGTACGTTTTGTTGTCTTCATTTCCTTGGATTGAGAGGAAAACTTGTCGGGGACAATAAATTTCTTTGAATGAAATGCATGCAATAGCAGATATTCTACTCTTTGAGCCCTTGCACCCTGAAATTAAACAAATCATTCCTTTTTATATTTTGTATTTCAAGTGTGGTAACAAGTTGATCTCTCACATATTACTAGACTATTTTAAGCACACCGTAAACTTCACCTGGAGAGTTTTCCCCCAAAGATTTCCACTAATGCTGGTCAGTTGACGTGTGAGTGGAAGAACACTTAAGTGGAACGCAAGTTCCATAGACAACCATGCATCTGTTTCACCATACTCGATCTGCAAATGCTAGATGTGTAAGAAACGTATAATACACTCATAAATAGCATGAATGGTTTTCAATTAAACAAGAGTACATCGTTTCATGCGAGGCAGTATGAGGCTTTGGCACTGGACTAAAAAGAAAGGTTGTCAACATTAACTAATCAAGTATTTACTTTCTGTGATAATTGGAGAAGGTGACTCATGTCACCTGTATTACAAATTGGAAAACCTCCATGTCAATTACCATGAAGTGTGAAAGTTTCAGAAAGTTCGAATTCTATAGAGCTATTGTGTTATCAACCGACTCCCTTATTCTATCTAGGTTGTAAAGACTGGATTCTTCCATTTCTGCACTTAGAAATACTCTCGCTTAATTTTAGAGCATGAGCATTAGAAAACTTAACTAGAAACAAGGACTTACAAGTTCCATAAGTGATTCAGAATTTTGGAACATATGAGGAATATCGTGTGGAGTGATCTCCTTACGATCTTTATTTAGCTGTGTTTTTGCCAAGTGCGTCAAGGAATAGCTAACCTGAAAGAACCAGAAAGCCATAAAGTAAGATACTATAAGCTTTACTGCACTATAATAATAATATAACCTACCTCTTTTAATAGGTCACGAGAACATATGTAAGTATCACATAAGAGACGGCCTGCAATGCAAGATATGATCCCTTGGCTTGCTCCTGAGCCAAACATGGAACTTCCTTTATTAAGTTTGGGCATAACAGAGCGCTTGAGACGACCTAATTTTGACCACATAGTGCTGGGCACTCTGCAAGCCTGCACCATCCCACCATAAGTATTTGGGACATCTAGAGGATAGTACCTCTTCCACGACAAGGTGAAAAAAAAAACTATGACACAACGCTAATAATGCTGATCCCAACGTGAACATCGATTAATATTTAAACAAGCCAGTTGTACAATGAAATGGGATGGCTGAGTACTAACTAGTCAGATCAGTACCAGAAAGTATGAAATTCATATTATTGTATTCGAAAGTGGAAGTGTGGAACTCACAACTGAACCTCTTGTAAAATGGCAAAGACCAAATTGAATACTTTGATAACATACAAACCTGAACTCTGTGGAGGAGGATGTCCAGGTCAAACCCAGATATATTGTGCCCAACTAGAACATCGCTATCCAATTTGTGCAACTCGATCATCAAACGATTTAACAAAGCTCTTTCACTGAGAAGGGGAAGGGAGAGGGAGAGAGGATCAGCAACTATAAGTGCAAAAAATTACGAGAAAAAAATATTGAAAGAGTAAGTTGGCAATTGCAATGATTTACAACTGAACATGCCTGCTTTCAATGCTAATGACATTTGATCTAGCTTTTTCATTTCTCTCAGCTGCTTCTTTGGTAAATCCCATAGGAAATATGCCTCCCTCAAATTTGCGCACAACAGTAAAATGACTAAGCATTCCAGGACGAGTCCACTCTGAGCTCAACATGGGAGTATCAATCTGGAAGGTCCATTCATTAATATTTGACTTTGGTGTGATACTACAATATAACAAATTCCCTGCTCATTTTGCCTTGCATCAAACGATGTACAGCGTAAAAAGAGCCAGATGTACATGGACTGCAATTACAGCTTGAAATATAATTGATGACTCCATAAAATACAGATTCCAAATCAATAATAATGTTTTAACCATATAAAGAATAGCTTAAAGAACTTACAATTTGAAACCATGGTTTAAATGGCGAAAAAAGTACATGTCATTACAAATGTACATAAAATGGCATGCATTTAAATTAGATAACAATATAAACATGAATCTGAGCAATATATCCATCAATAGCAACCTTTTAGGCTATACCTTAGCCTTGTGACAGCAAATGACAGATGCAGAAACAATTTCATTAACGTTCTGTTTATCATTGATGATAGTTTTCAAATTTATTGCCGTAACAACCACTGGAGGAATCTCTGAAGTATATGTTGAGGAAGTTGGTTCTTTAATGTCTTTTGGACAATCAACAGTGACCTCAAACTTACACCAGCTCACCTGTCCAAAATGTGAAAGTCAGAAATCGAGCAAAATAATCTCCAGTATGCCAATACAAACTGCGGTACATTGACATAAATGACAGAACATGTAGAGCAGTGAAAGCTCACACGTTGAGGAGCTGGACAGCTGGAAAACTTCGAAATTGACAGCCATGAAGGTCCTTTTATTTTCCTTTTAACAAGAAAGAGCTCCAAGGCACTGCAAACATCAATGCTGATTAGAAATCTTTTGTGCATTAAACGGTATGCATTAGGTAAATGGATTAATATCCAGATATCTTAATATGAATCTGATAACATATCGTGATGCAGTACAACATTCAAATTCCAGGAACTGATTAAAGAGATTGAGAGGGATTTATATCACACAATGTGATTGAGGAAAACATAGAAGCCCTCAACCAGGTGCACAACAAACAAACTCGAAGTACAAATGTACGCAAAAATATATCAACTTCTAAGCTATGCAAAAATCCCTCTATATTGTTTGCTTTACTAGTTCAAATAGGTAGCACATAATCGACGTGAACACCAAAATCCGTGCCAAAAGTTAGGGCATTGTATGCTAGAAGAAACTTCAATATTTGAACTTCAGGAAAAGGAGACAGCTCTGTTCGAAACCTGCTATGAGTTCCAAGCAAAGCATAGAAGTGATCTCCCTTGAGATCTGATGGCAGCACTGGATCCTGTAAAGGCAGAGAACACAAGTAAATATGCTTCACAATATTCCTTCATTCTTCTCACATGCTAGGTTCACCGCTATCACTATTTAATCTCTAATATTCACTCAAATACCTACCTAAACTGCTAAGATATATTGTACTTAAATCCAGATTTTTTAAAAAGAAATATTAACAAACCTTAAATGGATAATTGATCTTGAGGACATAATTCTTCCCGTGAGGTATGTCTGTTCGTTCAAAAGCATAATTTCTCTACGAAGGAAGTAAAAGAACACAGAATGATAATTTGATGAAAGATCTGAATGCAACGCAACTTCTAAATGACACAAGAAAAAGAATAAAAATTGAAAGGTATTACAGAATTGATTTAACTACATCAACTAAATACATTTTCACATAAAACATATCGCATCACATCAACTACTATCCAAACCTTGACAGGTGCCATGCAAAAACTTGAAACGTTACGATCCACTAACTGCTTTGCCATTTCAGATTTCACAGCTAACGCCATCTCCTAACAACAGAAAAATGGCCCATCAAAATAGGATGAAACAAGTGAATATATAAGCATACTGCATACAGCAGCAAGATATTACATGCAGCCGAGTGCACAGAGTGGTTTGAGACTCCTCCACCTCTCTCTCTAGCTTTGCAATTGTGTCTTTATAATTTGTGGATGACATTCGGGATTTTTCACCATCTTTCTCTCGTTTCATGGTTTCTTTAAAAGCTTTGAGTGACATTTGAGACTCTTCAACGTCCCTCTCTAGCTTAGCAATTGTGTCATTGTGCAGAAAAGGAACTGTTGGGAATGCATAAACACATCTTTGCATGTTCTTTACAACCACGCAGCAGCTCTGATATGTACCTCCAGCTTTCACCTTAGAAGTCACAATAACAAGTATCAGATGTTAAATTTGAAGTTCATATTTTCAGTGCATTATAAATCACAAAGCAAATGCAAATTTACCAAAAGTACACACTTGACTAGTAAACCAAATAACAAATGGCAACATTAGATCAGGCTGATTATTGTACAACAGAACCCATTTCTACTTATGCTGCTTGTGAACTCGATCCACCACAAAAAAGAAATAACTGACTCACTACTCCAGGCTGTTGTAACCAAGATGCTACAATATACCAACCAGATAAACTAGTGTTAATAGCTATAAATATGAGAACACTTGTGCCTGAAAAGTTATGTAATCGCTGACGCTCAAAAAATGCTTTCAAAAGTCAAAGTTGGAAAATGAATCATCCCGATCAAGTTCGCCTGAACTTCAAACTGTGCAGTGTAATCAAATATCTAAAGATAGCAGATAATGACAAATATAGATGAAAGCATAACCAGGACGTAAACAGTGTAACATACTTTTCCAAAGAGATAGAGGTTCCCTGCATTAGCACCATAAATTTCCTCATGTGCATCGAGTATGTAGAAAGGCAATGACCCTTTGGAATCCACTTCAAAGTTAGTCTTTTCCTCGTTGCTAGAGCTCTGGTTTGGTCCATTTTCATCAGCAACCACAATTTCTCCAGCACTCCTTACGGCCTGCCATCCCAAAGTAGCACTCAAATCCAGATCCTTCGACTCCTCAATTTTTGCATTGAGACTGAACACCTTTTTCTCCTCCTTCACAGCTGACTCCTCCTTTACTTCAACACTGTTCAACAAACTATCTTCATTCCGGTTTTTATTATCCGAAGATTCACTATTTTCCTTCCCTTCCTCTTTTGATTCATTACATGAAGTCCTGCCTTCTTCAGTTTCCTTAGGCATAACCTTCTCCTTACCCATCATACTTTCACCCTGTTTCAAATGGAACAACGACTGGCTGCTGCCAAAATTGATCTCCTGAATTTCATCTGAAACGCTCAAATTAACACCGCTCATAACAGTCTTCTCAAGCTTAACCGATGCATCATTAAAATTGCCTGGTACAAAATTCCTCAAAATATTCAGATTCCCTCTCCTACGCTTCTCCCTATCATTCTCATCGGGCGCAAACTCTGCAATCACTTCGTCAACAATACTATCGCACGACAAATTAGTGGCTTTATTATCCTCCCTATTTTTCTTAAACACTGATGACGTGAACATATTAGAAATCCTCTGCCTGCCCATTAGTGCAGCTGCCGATTGCAGAGCCGAGGGCCTTTTGGTAATTTCTCTCTCCTTTTTCTCCAGATTATTACTATTTTTCTTTCTTTTCGGCTTCTCGGATTCTCCCTCCGATTCTTCAGATGATAAGGGGACACCGGCGAGGGACCAATCCTCTTCCTGGCCCTCGTCGCCGTACCCTAGGCCGTTATCATCGATTATGAAACCCTTGACTTCTTCCCGGCGCTTCGCAACTAGGGCTTCGTACTCGTCCTCGTCCACTGTATCGTAGATAGGTTCGTCCACCTTAACCTGAAAGTCAAGGTCCCGGCGACCACCGCTTCGGAGAGCCTTCAGCCGCTCAAGCGCCTCTGCACGTGCCTCCGCAGCAGCGCCACGGGTCCGGCGCCTTCCGGCTGCCGTTGGCTGCTCGTCGGACATTTTTTATTTTTTTTGCTTTATCAGTCGGTCTCTCTCTTTCTCTCTCTAGATCTAAGCTCTATGCAGGGGGCGAAATAGAATTGGTGGGAAGAAGAAGAAACAAAAGGCGGGAGACGTATTTTCGCGCCAAAACAAATGAAATTACTCTTACTTGTGGGCTCCGTTGTTGTTCCATTTCCGGCCCAGGCATGATATTTTGAGGCCCAATCTCAGTGTCACCTCGACAGAGTTCTGGGCCGGCCTTTTGCCCTTGGGATGAGCTTAGAGAAATTACAAAAAAATCAGGTGTTTAAAGATTGGTTTTTAAAAATCAAGTCCAAAATTTATTTATTCAAAAATCAAGTATTATATTAA